>VZSE01009345.1:636438-686902 GCA_013398275.1 Promerops cafer | reverse complement strand
GCTTGGAGCAGCCTGGGACAGTGGAAGTTTTCCCTGCCCATGGCAGAGGCTGGAACTTGATGATCTTCATGTTTCCTTCCAACCCAAGTCATTCTAGGACTCTGTGAAAATACAGCAACTTGTTTCCTTCAGTACCTGCAATGTGATTAAATGCACCTGCTAAGAAAAAAGGGTGGTAATTGTAATAATTTTCTGATAACATCTCCTTCTCAAGGATTTTTGCAGGGCAAGAAAAGAAGAAATATTCATTCTTGCTCCATAGAACTGAATTAAAACCTTGTCATTACCACCTGTGAGAGGACAGAACCTCAGTTGCTCTGTAAGTGAGAGACCAGTGGTTTCTTTTTGTTTCTGGTTATTATTTATAAATTCTGAGCAAGCAACTTTGTTATGAGACTAAACTCATTTGCAACTTGTGAATTTTTTTGACAATGCATATGTTCATGCTTCGCATTTTGTCATCTCCTTTTAGGAGACTACACGAATATCCATCATTTCACTTGGAAAAATTTCTTATAGCTGGGCAAAACTGTCTTATAAAAAGATGAAGAAACTCAGAGAACACACAGAAACGTTGGATGGTAGATGAATCTAAATTTTACAACAAAGGAAGAGGTTATCAAAGTTTCACTCTCACAAACTGTGGTTTCTTTAAAGGAGTTGAAGGTGAGTGGCTGTGGCAGGTCAGGTTATCACATTGTGCTATAGTTAGAACTCTGGACTGGTTCTGTGCTGTTGTTTGTTGAGATGACTAAGTTGTCATTTTTAATTAGCTTTATGCTCCTCTCAAAGGCTAATTACTTTACTTTTTATCAAGAACACTTGATTGGTAATGACAAGGGTGCCATGGTTACGTATTTTTCGAGAATTCCCCAACCTGCACCATTATGTGATTTCCTGTTCCCCCTGGATTCTTTGTGCAGTAAAGCCTTCAATAAAAATAATGGTTAAGAAAAATGGAAGTTTACTGAAGATATTGGTGGAAAAAAAAGTATCTCTTGATTTCTTTTTGGCAGGAAGGTCACTGCTAATGTGTTTACTCAGGGTAAAAACCATTATGCTTAGTTTAGCTCCCCGTCAGTGACAATCATGTTGCTTTATTACCTTAACTGAAGTTACCTGGGACAAACTGAATTTGAGACCTTCCTTTTTATCCCCCTCCCATTTGTCTGTAGCTGTACATCTCCCCTGGTCCTCATGGAAATCTGGACTGACTGAACTGCATCCTTATTTCCAAGTGTGGATATTTCACAACCAGACACCAACCTTCAGAGAGGGTTCACCACCTTTTTTTACCATTACTGGGTTGGAGAGCCCTCGAGATAAACATGAGAGGTGCAGTCACAGGTGAAATCTCTCTTTTCTTTATCAACCTGTAGACTGCTGTAAACTGTCCTTGTTTGGAACAGCAGCAGCCCAAAAAGTGATGTTTCTGTGAAGGCTGCCTCAATGAGGGGGACAGTAATGGGAGACATAAATACTCCCCTGACATTTTTTAGAAATACAGTTATACCCAGAGAAAGGCTGCTTTTCTCCTGCTCATAAATACACATCAGACATTTGGTAAACCAAATTCTCCCAGGAGCTTGTCCTGAAAGAGGGAAAGACAATGATTTAGAGTCTATATCTGCAGTCTAATCTGCTTTGGTACCTGCTGCTGGAGAGAATTCCCTGCACCAGCAGCCTCCCCGTGCTGGGCTTAGAGCCCTTCCCAAAGCAGAAGCCCAAGGGAATCTAATGCTGTTCCTAACCCACTGGAAAGGCAAAGAGGGGACAGCCACCACCTTCCATGGCAGGTGGAAAGGGACTCCCTGGTGACAGCAACTCTTGTCAACATTCTCCAAAACGTATGGAGAGCGGGGCCAGAGGAGAGCTCTTCCTGAACTGGAGGGAAGGTCGGTATGGTGGGATGCTGGTGTGGCACACGTGTGTGCCCAAGCTGCCAGGAGCAGCTCCTGAAGGGTGTGTTTGGCTGGGGAGGCCTGCTGGAGTGTCTTCAGTGGCAGGAAGATGTCCCACGTGAGGGACGTCTCTGTAAACAGGCAGCTGGGGAGGTGAGGCGGTTCTGGAGCGAAGGCTCGCAGTCCCCGTGTTTTGATGTTCTTTGAGTCCTTGCAGCCTCCATGCTAAAAACACCTTCTTTACTCAGCATCTCGTCTCCTTAATGAGCCAGTAACACATCCAGGACTTCAGTAATTAAAGGAAGGTTTCATTGCTTCTTACTGATGTCAGCACCAGGGAGGAAGGAGAGAGAGGCAGGTAAGGTAGGCTGGCAACCTCTCTGGGAAACACGTATTTGGTTCCCTGCTTCCTCTGCTGCCAGAAAAACAGGCAGGACTGGATCCTAAAGGTATCAAATGCCTAAATCCTATGGAATTCAAAGTAAATGAGTGGCTAAATGCTGTGGGCATCTGGCTTCAATCTCTGTATGCCTCAACCCTTTATCTGTCCTACAAGTGTAGTGATTCTTTCCCATTCACAGCAAAGAAAAATAATACATAGTTATGGAAAACAAGGTGTCTATTGTTATCTTTGAATATATATATAAAAATATCTAAGCAAGAAATATTTGTTTACTTTATTTTGAGTGATAATTATGTTACAGTTCTCAATTTTAGAGAGAAGTGCTTCTTGATGAACACATTGGTGTATTCCCCAGCTGTAACCAGGATACAGTTTCCTCTGCAGAAGTTCACCAACAGCAAGGATCAACAAGAAGGTAAGGTAAAGGTTCAACTTTTAGAAGTCAGACTAATAACATTCTTTCCTCAAAGCAAAGCTGAGCCTGCTTCACTTCCAGGCTAACTTTCAGCATCTCTGATTTCTATGTGGTGCCTTGCTTCCAGTATAAATAAATGATCCCACATTCCGTCATGATAACATATGCTCATGCAGAGCTCAAAATTAGAAGGAATATGAAGTGTTCTATTAATTGCATGAATGTTGATTGTTAAAATCATGTGCTAATTGGTAATATCTGTGTGCAGTAGGTTCCTGCAATATGTGTTAGATTACATTAACTGTGCTCGTGACTCAGATACCAGCATTATGCCTTTCGTAGAAGGAGCTTTTTTAGACTCTGTGTAATTAGGTTCTATAGATTATCAGTGTAGAAAAATTAGTGGAAGGCTGCGTAAAGGGCATGTGAAGTTAGAGGCATGAGGAATACTGAGCTCGAAAGATGCATCTGCTCCTCTTTCTCATGGTGTGCTTTTCCTCACATCCTCTCCTGAGTAATTCTCACCGTGTTTGTCTTGAGGTAATTCCCAGGGAATCAAGCACCTCACTGCCATAGGGATTACATCTGGAAGTTGCCATCTTTTTTTGCGTGGACTTTCTCACTTTTCAGTCTTTTCCTGTGCCTTCCCCAGGCCAAGAAGCATTCAGGTACATTGCAGATAAATGAGATTATTGTTGTACTCACCTATCAGTGGGGTGCTTGGGCACAGTTAGCAACACGACTCTCCTGGACCAGATGTGCTTCCTCTCCATTCCTAATCCCTGGGGGAAATTCAGGTGGATCTGTTTTGTTCACTGATGGTTTAATTTTATTGAGTGCCGTGAGTATTTATTAAAATAGGCAAGGTAGAAGGAACTGGGGCTTGGAGCTAAATGTGGTGAGGTGTGTGTGCTTTTAAGAAATGTGGTGGCTTTTTCCACTCTGTGTGTGACAGTCAGGAGGGCTGGGCTCCAAACTCACCCAGATCTGGGACTTTACATCAGGAACGCAGTGACAGGACAAGGAGTGCTGGGTTCAAACCGAAAGAGGAGAAATTTAGGTTGGATGTGTGGAAAAAAACCCTTCCCTGTGAGGGTGGGGAGGCCCTGGCACAGGGTGCCCAGAGCAGCTGGGGCTGCCCCTGGATTCCTGGCAGTGCCCAAGGCCAGGCTGGACAGGGCTTGGAGCAGCCTGGGACAGTGGAAGTTTTCCCTGCTCATGGCAGGGGTGGAACTGGATGATTTTTAAGGTCCATTCCAACCCAGACCATGCAAGCTTTCATACTTTCAGAAAGCAAGACTGAAAATTGAAAAAGGAAAACACTTTTTAAAATTATTTAGGAAAACACTAGGCAGATTTTTCCGTTGTTAAAAAAAAAATAAAAATTAAAGACTTTAAATATTTCATGGGTTGCATTGAGAAAAACATTCAGAATTGAATTCCTAACTAGCATAATTTTAATTCATTTTACAGTGCACCAGCTTGGTAATGATGCAATGAATTAAAACAGGTTGTCTGAGAGGAAAAATGGATGCAGTTTTGGTAAAGAGAGCATTTACAGAAGTGTTAGAAGTCTTGAGTCTTATCAGGGCTGCTGCTCTAATATCTCTTGATTTACTGGTCTTGAAACAGGCAAAACCTCATGGGTTCATGAGCTTGATGTTAAGGCACACTTCATCAGTTGTCCTGAGAAATGCAAAGATTTAAGAGGAAATCAGTTTTAGCCCCCATCCAAAATGTTGACACTGAATCAAACAGAGCATGAACTATATACACAGTTTTAATTAAAAGAAAAACTGACAAATTACCAACATTCTAGTGTTCAGAAGATGGTTATCTGTTACAGAAATATGTTTTCTAATGCACATGCTCTCATACATGAAATAGTTTCTAGATTTATTTTATTATAATTGTAAACTATGGCACAAACACTTAATCTTACCTACTTAAAAAATGTAAAATGTTTTCCAAGTTCTTAACAACTCTCCCTCCTCCCCCCACCTCTGAATCCCAAAGTGATGCATGGAAAAGGATGAACAAATTTAGTAGACACAATGACCACTGGAAATATGTGGAAAAACTAAAAAATAAAAAGAGAAATTGACCAGAAGGAAGTTGTTTACTGATTTTTAAGGTAAAAAAGTTAATCTGACTACCAACCTTCCAAGGATTAGATGTCAAATTAAGTAGATACACATACAGTGGTCGCTGGCTACGTGGGGGAATGAACTGAAAAATTGCTTAGTTCAGTGCATATAATTTACAAAAAGATCAGCTCCTCTGCCTCTGTGGAAACTCTGCATATTCCAGGGAAGGTGAAGGAGGTCCCATGAGGACCCAGCCACTGGTGGGAGCATCTGGAGTAAATAGAGTGTGTTTCCAAGGAGGTAAAAGTAAACTGGGGAACAGGGCAAGTTCTTACTCCATGGGGAATAATAAAAATCAGTTTTCTCTCATTTCCTTTGGACTGCTAAAAAATTAGCTAAATATTTGGAGAGTGACTTTTCACATGGGCATGGAGTGATGGGACAAATGGGAATGGTTTTAAACTGACAGAGGGCAGGGTTAGATTAGATGTTAGAGAGGAACTGTTGGCTGTGAGGGTGGGCAGGCCCTGGCACAGGGTGCCCAGAGCAGCTGTGGCTGCCCCTGGATCCCTGGCAGTGCCCAAGGCCAGGTTGGAGCAGCCTGGGACAGTGGAAGGTGTCCCTGCCCATGGAAAGGGGTGGACTTTAAGGTCCCTTCCATGCCAAACCTCTCTGGGGTTCTGTGAGCTGGCAAACCCTCCCCATCAGCCCGTGGAGTCAGGGGCAGGGGGGAAGTGCTGAGACCCCTCTGCCAGGCAGGTTCCTGCCACTCTGAGCTCTGCTTTGTGCACAGCCAGGAGAGCTCTGGAGCACCCAGAGCTGAAGGACATCTCTAATGAAGCCAAAGGGAATCCAGCACAATGCTGTTCTTTCCCCATCGCTCTTTGTTCCATTGTTCAAGCTAGCAGGGCTGGCAGCCTGCAAGGGGACGTCACTGCATTGCTGGCTGTCCTCGAGAGCCACTCTGGAGCACGGCTGAGGTCCATGGGGGGCTGTGGTGGCCCAGACAGCCTGATATCTGGGCTGTGGTGAGCAGGGCAGGCTGACTCTGGCAGCAGGAACCAGGGGCTGCTGCCAGTGGGCTCGTGGATGCTCGTGGATGCTCGTGGGTGCCCCAAGAGTGCTGGTGCTGGGAGAGGAGTGATGCCTCACAGCAGGAACCTCTTTCCAGTGCTGCTTTCATCAGGTTGCAGAGCTGCATCTTCCACAGGTGTGCCAGCAGCACTCTTGGAAACCAGGGCCAGATCTGATCCCAGGGGTCACTCCTGGATTTTGTTGTTCATGGGCTCTGTGTGAAGCCCACAACATGAGCATCAGGGTGGGCTGGAGGCTGTTCCTGCTTGACCATGCAGAGCATTTTTCTGGCCATTTTTAAAAGATTTTTTGTGACCTCTCGGGCCACTGGAGTGGCAGAAATTATTTCTGCCCTCCCTTTAAGAGCTATGTTTCCCTGCTGTTAATCTACCCCATAAAAATACCTTAAATATATACTGTTAAAAATGTTATGCCTACTTAAGCAAGATAGTTGCTGTAATAGTGTGCCATAAAGCAATCTGAAATGTTTATTGTCTGTTCCTCAACCGCAGTTTTATTTCTTTTTAGCAGTTTTTGTATCTACAGGATTTTCTTCACTGTGAAAGATTCAAAAGAGGTTTTTCCCTTTCCCTGCAAGCAGAGTCATTATTTGTCCAGCAGATCCTCCTGTCAGTGCAGATACAGATTTTTTTACAAAACTTCCAGTTTCCTAAACTTTTTCCGGTAAAAAAACATTGTTTAAATCAATAACAAGCCTTGATATGATAGGCTTTAGAGGGCAGCCTGACTTCCAAAAGAGCAGATAATGTTAAACAAGATGTCTTTTGTAAAGGCTTAAATAGGAAATCAGGAAAAGAAGAGAAAAAAAAAAAAAAAAAAGGAAGAATAAACCGCCAAGGTTAGGGGGTGGTAAAGATGTTGCTGCTGGATCTAACTCCAGAGACACAATGTGTATTTCATTGCCACGAATAAACTGTATCCAGGGAATGAGCAAATGAAAAAGTGAGGACAGGAGATATCTTATTTTTGTTGTTTGTTTCCAAAGAGTCCACCCCCACATAGGTCACTTGGAATTCATTTGTCTACATCCTGGACTGCACGTAGGGGGAAAAAAAAAACGCCTGGGATCTGAGAAAGAGGAATGCGATAGGGCATGGGAATCACAGCGTCACGGTGGCCACCAGAGCATAGTTTGGCTCGTCTTAAAACAAGCAAGCACCGTTGGACCTCTGCAACACCAGCAAAGCGGCCGTGCTATCAGGCTACCTATCAGAGCCTGAATGCCTGAGAAAAAGTGTGTGGGATTTCACCCGGAGCCTGGGGCGTTGCAGGGCTCTTGGAGCTGCTGCTTTCCTCTTGACATCCAGTACTACTCGGTGACCTCGGCAACAATCCAGTGTACTGTTACAGTTCATTTCAATAATTAAACAGTTCAGGGATGGCAGAGCTTTCTTGTTGTCAATAGAAAATCAGGGCTGCAGTTTGCTTTTTTTTTCCTTTCCTCTCTTTCTCCCTTCCTCTTTCCCTCTGCTGAAAAACGAAGTGTTTGTTTTTAATTATATTAGCTAGAGACAATTAATTTCACAATCCGAACCAAAAAAAAAAGCACACGTTTTGCGAGAAGGACTGGCAACTGGTAAATGCAATTATTATTGTAGCACATTTTCAAAGGAAGAGATCCCAGCTCCAACAAAGTCATATGTATAAAATTTCAGTCATAGAATATAGTCTCAAACAGCAGATTTACTCTGCAAGAGATGGGAACTGCTCTCCCATCTGGAGCTATGTTCTGTTCATGCCACGTGGACCCATTTGATACCCGCTCTGATAAAAACCACCAGCCAGCAAAACAGACCCCTGTCCATCAGCTCCTCCAAGGAACTGCCTGATGTGCCCCTTTAAACTTGCCTGACGTAGAGATGATTAATACCAGCCCCTTTTTTTAAGCGCAGCCTCTCAACAACAACTTAAAAAAAAAAAACCCTCTCTTTGCAAACGGCAGCATTTACATTTCTGCTGCCGGAGCAAAAAATGAAAATAATTCAACTTTATGTCTTGCAAAATTTCCTACAATTAAAAACCTATTTTTTTGAGGTGCTGGCTGTGCCCCTTTCATTGCCCATCTGGCTGCCTCCCAGCTGCTCCCTGGCTGACTCCGTGCTCTGCCAGCAGCGTGGCGGGAGCTGCCGCTCGCCGCGATCGCCGGCCCTTGTTCCCAGCGTTGGTCCTGCAGGATTGTGGGGCCGCAGTCTGGCCTCACTTACACTGATTTACTTTTATGGGATTCAGTCAAAATGCTATGGATTTATGCTGCTGAGGCGAACAGCAAAATTTAACTCTTCGGGTCAGGCGTGCTGGTAGGGATTCGGGTCCTTGGGGAATGTTTTCTGCCGGCCCTGGTGACAGCCGTGCCAGCCCCTGCTGTCACACTCCCGTTCCTGATTTACATGCCTCACAGAGCTTTTACCTTTTCCCATTTCCTACCAGTGTCATTGACATAAGAATATTAAACCAAAATACACCAAGGCATCGTTCCTTTGGAAGCGGTATCTGACATCCTTATTCCGCTGAACAATGTTTCATTTCCCAAATACCTGAATCCTTCCAGCGGGGCGGCTGCAGAGGGAAGACCAGATCCACAGAAGGGTTTCAACACAGGTGTGCTCAAATTGTAGGCCTGGTAGATCATTTTAGCTTGAGTCAGGAGTTAGTCTTTGCAGCCCGCATGGAGAAAGTCGGACATTGTGGATGGGGGAAGCACAGCTCCTGGAATCCAACCAGGAAAATATTTTTGTTCAACAGCAGAAGCATCCTGATGGGGGAAGCATCCACTGCTTGGCACTGCCGTGGGTCTCCCTTTCCTGGTGCTCACCCCAGGCAGGATCCTCAGGAACTACCCTGGTTCCAAGCAGCACCTTCATTGTGTAAGTACCATCCCAGCCCACAAGAAACCCAGCTCCAGTGCCATGATCTCCCAGAGGAGCCCCAGCCCTATGGAGCCCTTGGTTTAAACCAGTAAAAGGCTGAGTTGGTAAAAGCCTACATGGGTGGGTTGAATCCTTATTGAAGCAACCCAGGAAAGCAGAATATTGACTTCACAGACTCACATAATGGTTTGGGTTGGAAGGAACCCTAAAGCTCATCTTGTGCCATCCTGCCTGCTCTGGCTGGGACACATTCCACTAAACCAGGTTGCCCCAAGCCCTCTCCAACCTGGCCTTAATTTGCCAAGGTATTGCTGGACAGCAGCTCTTGTGGGATATGGGTGGTGGTAACCTTTATTTCCACCCCCCTTTTGAGGCTGTCAAAACATTTCACATTAAAATAATCAACAAAAAGCGGTCTATGGGTTCCAAGCACCAAGCAACAGCTGTCAGAGGATTATTTTCTGTATTAAAGGTTTAAAGCAGAAGTTAAACACAGGTCTGGCTTTAAGGCTGCAGGTGAGGTTCTCAGCTTGGCCTTTGCAGTTCACACCTCCAAGCGTGACAAACCTCTCACCCCTTAATTTTTGGACTTGATGATCTTAAAGGTCTTTTCCAGCCTTAATGATTCTGTGACCTACCAATCCAGCCTCAGGAAAGAGGAGGTAAAAATATTCCCTGTGCGCACGAATTTGCAAAGTGGAGCAGCAGCTGCTAAAGGTGCAGCCACTTGTGGTGGAGCTGCTCTTGGTTTCCAGGAGAGCTCCCCAGAGCCTTGTAGAGCCATGTTGATCTCTGCCAACATCAGAGGGACCAGCCTTGCCCTTTGCCTGTGTTTCTGATTCCTCTGCTTGCTCTTTTTTTTGGCGGGAGGAGAAAACCTTGCAAAGTTGAAATGAAATATTAAGCTTCATTCTTTCCAGGTAAGTGCATGCCAAATCTCGCAACGACGTTGGCAGGCTCCCAAAGTTGCAAAATAATGAAGAAAACATTGAGTTTAGGACTCTGTGCCCATTTTAGCAGCATTCCTTGTAAGTGCAATTAAAGCTGCCACTGATTTGACCTCAGGAAACACAGCAAATATACGCTGGAGTGCTAAAAAATCACCTTGAAAAGGGATTGAAGTATACCTGCAATCTTGTTCTTAAAGAAGAATAAATAAATTCATTATTTAAGGGCCATTGGAGTCTTCATCTGCACATCCATGGTAGGTCAGGCCTGTCAAGCCCAGCAGGAGCTGAGGTGCCTGGGATCAAGAGTAGCTTTGAGCATCTCTTGAGGTTATGCTGAGTTGATGTGGTCTATGGACATGTTATTTAACACCTGTTGATGTTGCCCACATCTGGACCACCTGGGAGGGCACCTTCCCATAAGGCAGATCCAAATCTTGTCTGCAGGATGGAACAAGAAAACAGTGTAGAGATGTATAAAGGTAGTTTAAGGACATTTGTGCCTTGCTGCCACTTGCTTTTACCATTATTGATGAATGCTGTTGTTGCAGGGAGAGGCCTCTCGGTGCAAAACCATTTTTTGTTATCCTTTGGTCTCCACTATCCTATTTTTTGCAGAAGTTACTCATGACAGATGCAACGTTCCTGGCTCCAGAGGTAGTGAAAATAAAACATAACGCATTACAATATGTTATGAAATATGAAATATGGAATTCCCACAATGTGAGCCTGTTCTAGCTATAATAGGCTGAAAAAAAATGGTTTAGAGCTCTTATCCTCAAGGATATTGCACAGTAAGGTAAAAAGCCTCAGAGGAAAAGCTAAGACCCTTGGAGTCACTGTGGTGGCCCCACACAGACCTGTAGAAGATTGATTTCAATGATTGATTGTTCAAATTCTTTTCCACCTATAAGGCAAAGGAAGAAACTTTGCTTTTTCCCCATTTCATTTTTTTTTTTTTTTAGGCTACAAAAGAAAACACCAGAAACACAGAAGACCCCAGTGGCACCAGCAGGAATGTTGCTGGTGCATCTGTGGGTGACACGGACTGTCCACACTTTTTTCCTGACACAGCTCTCTAATTCAGTTCAGAAGAATGACATGAGCTGCCTGAACATCTGTTAGAAACTGCAGCTGAGAAAAAAAAAATATTCTCCTTGGGACACACCATGGAGCAGGAGACTTGAATCTACTGCCATGGGTTTCAGTGGTAGGGGCTCAGACCCACTGACCTCTGGTTGTCCCCTCAAAATAGACTGGGAAACCAGAATTTTATAGTTAGGTGGTTATTTCTTCTGGAGCCAGGAACTGCAATCCTAATGACATGATTACAGCACTGAAAAGTGATCTAAAGTAATAAAACAGAGGATATTTACCTTGAGGACAGTTGTGTTTTGTTATATATTTAAGAGAAATAACATGCTTGGCTAAGATACTTTTAACACATGGGTTGTTTTTTTTTTTTTGATTGGGGATTTTTTTTTTTCTTAATATGTAAAGGTTTCCAAGCAGAATGACTCATGAGAGCAGCACTCCAATTCCTGTTTCGTGAGCTGAGTCCGTAGATGTGAACGGAGCTGCTGGGAACGCAGGACCTGCTGCAAACATATTCCAACTTTAACTTTGTAGTGCTTCAGATTTATTCATATTTTCAGGATTTTTTTCTATGCTTCTGGTTGTGATAAATTTTATTGACAATGAGTGGGAATTTATTATTGTTTGCTGATGGCTGGGCAAAGTATTCAGCAGGGGTAAGGCTGAGACATGGAAATAAGACTGGGCAAGGGCCTCTGATCTACAGGTGCCTCTGTCTGCTGCTGCACTCCACGTAATCACTTTTGAAAGCCTGGATAGTTCTGTCTTGGGATAAGTGAGGTTTCCTGACTCCATTCCTGCAGTGAGGAGGCACCACAACCTCAGTTCTCTGTTGATTGAAGACTTTCTCCTACTTTGCATTGCAAATATATGTATGACTAATTCAAACCCACTGGCTTTTTCCTACTTTTTTTCTCTCCAGTTTTCCCTCTCACTGAATTAATGTTTGCTTGAGACCAATAAGTTCACTAACAGTGAACAGGTTTACTTGGAGCTTCAGCAAAACTGAAGCTGTTGTGTTGGGTGGAATGAAATTTAAGACGTTTACGATAGATCACAGTTCATAAAGTTTTTCCTAATTTTCCGTGTATCTCTGGTTTCTCTACTTCTGTCTAGACTTAGTAGATATATTTGAATTCTGAATTTAGCACCTGGCTAAATCCTACTAACCTTCAGAAAGCTTTGCCCCAGTTTATTCAACAAAAAAAAGCCAACCCACCCAAGCACAACTAGAAACACTAGAAAAGCATAAAAAGGTCTGATTTATGCTGGATATCAGAGGAAATCATCTTATCCCCTCTGATATGCAATCTATGAATGCAGAAAATTTTGGCTGACTCATGAGAGTCCCAGAATGGCACTAGATGTTGACAGATATATTAAGAAGAGCTAAGCAATTTTTTGTACCAACGCAGAGGCAGGGGAGATGTGTTCATTAGTTGTTGGTGAAATTACTGAAAGCACTGCAATAAAGTTTGGTAAACTTTTTACCTTCCCTAATCACGGGCTTACCTGGGTCACAAGCATTAGTCATGGATATTCATTGCAAACTGCAAGCTCATAAAAGACAGCATATGGCAGCCCCGAATTTCTTGCTATATAAAGTTAAATTCACAGTAATAACATCTGTGCAGAATTTAGAGCCCCACCAATTAAAGTGAGGTCAACGTGCTGAGGCAGAGATTGATGGCATTCTGCAAATCTTAAACGACAAGTTAAATAGGTATTAAATAAACAAACAACTTTATTTCTTATTAAAGAGCAGACAAGCGGGGTGAGAATGCTGAGTGCTCAGTAATGAGGGCCAAGAGGAGCAGGGCAATGCTGTGGGTTGTGGCTGGGTTGTAACTCAGCAGTGAGGGGTGCACATGGAGCAGGCTCTTGGTGCCTTTTTCTTGCTGGTATAACACAAGTAACAAATAAAAACTGCTGGGCAGGACCCTGAAACCCCAAGCAGTGAAACTCGAGTTACAAAAGGATTGAGAGAAGAAGGGGAAGACACACGAGGAGTGGCTGAGGTCACTTGGTCTGTTCAGCTGGAGAAGAGGAGACTCATCCTGGTCTACAACTTCTTCAAGAGGGGTAGAGGAGGGGCAGGTAACAGCACAATTCTGGGTATGGGCAGGAACACCTCCATCATAACTTAGGTTCTAGATCCTTTGCTTTCCTTAAATAGGTGATGTAATTTTTCTAAAGTGATTTCTGGCTTAAGTCAGTTTGTCTGTCATGTTGCACTTGAAATTTAGGAAATTCTTGTCAATAAAAACAAAAGTACCGGAGAAAGCTTCTTGTTTAAAAAGGTGGCATTTAGTAGGTACCTATCCAAATCTGCAAGTAAAACTTAAAGGTTTTAAACCAACATGAATTGGAAAAGATGAAATTATCCTTTACCTGAAGCCTGGGTAGCTTCTGTCCTTTTAGTGCAGTGTGACCTTCAGGTCATTATCCAAAGAGATTCAGCTCAGACTTTCCCAGTTCACAGCCAGGATTTTTGCTCATGGTTTTCCACAATGCTGCACATGAACGTCTGAAGCAACATTTCCAACTCTACAGCAGGGTAGGGGGAATGGGAAGGAAGGGGAATATAGGTTCTGCTCAGCTGTGAAGCTGGAGACAAGGAAACTTGTGCTTGTTTGGGTTTTTTCCCCATGCAGTGAGAAAAACATGCAAATGAAGTGTGAAAGAGAAATTATTCTGAAAGCAGACAGGAGCAGCACCACTGAAAGAACAGGGCCATCAAGAGAATCCCAAATCCAGGTCAGAACTGAGAGAAGTGACAGAAATATGGGACTAACACCATCACATTGATGGGCAAAGGTGACATTTCGAAGGGAATAATCAATGAAAAAATAGACCTTTCTTTTTTTAATTCTATGGAGATAATTTAGAATAGGATGGGTGAAGAAATCTATTATATAATTTAAAAAACCTGCTACATCACCATTTCGTGTGTGTCCAGTCAGGCCAACCTAAATCATGTACTCATGATTTAGTCATAGAGTTTTCTGTTTCCAAAGCAGGAAAAAGGCTGAAATACCTTGTTGGAAGGAGAAGTTGGGCAAGGGGAATATGTTCTGCTGACCAAAAAATGAAACCATGTGTGAACAATGGAAATGCTGTACTGGTTATCTTTAAATCGATGTATTTATCAGCACCATTTTTTTTTTACCAAGGGTTTTCCTGGCAAGCTCTTTGTTATCATAAAGGAAACTCACGGCTGGCAACTCTGTCTGGTGGTCATTCACTAAAAATGAGAATTTAGTATCTTCTGGCACCGTATCAATCTCCACTAGAGACTTATGTATAAACTAACTCTGAATATTGACTCAAAATTTGGAACAGTAAGTGCATTTCTTAGCTTGGAGATGATCCTGATCTCTTTTTTCCTCCTGTAAAGAATAATAATGTCTTATTTAGAAGACCCTGTAATGTTTCTGGCCTGCACTCAGTGTCTTGTACAGCTGAAATACTGGATTTTGTTAAGCAAGGAGAGACTTTCCTTAGCTTGGGAGTCATCCAGGGAAAAATAGGTAAGGCATGGAAGTATGCAGGAAAGGCAATAGGTGATGATATTCTTTCGACTGCACTTCCCAGCCAAGGTTGGATCATATTTCTTGGATACCAAGGAACTTGGAAGTGGGGAGTTATCTGATGGATTTACAGCTTGGAAATGTTTTACCTCAAAAAACCCTGGTGTGCCAAAAGCCAGGAGTTTAAAGGAAGTGTCTTTGTTTCTGGAAAGATTCTGCTGGAAGTGGGTGAGCTCAGTCTGTGGAGAGCTCAGCTGGGTGCTAACGGGGACGTCCCCAGGGCATGGCCCCAAATCCTGCCAGGACTTAGTCAGCCTCCTCTGTGTGAACCTTCTGCCCACAGGGCTCTTCATTTTACTAATCCCTGCAGCAATTTTGGTGGCAGAATTGCCCCAGGTCCAAGGAACAAGGTAGACCTGGAAGCTGTTGAGTAATCTGGGACACAACCAATGTCCCTTGTGCTGTCCCCACTGCTCTTGGGCAGAGCAGCCCCCAAAAAGGGGTTTGCAGTGCTCATCTCTTGCTCTGTTTTGTTTCTAAACAAGGATTTTCAGCCTTTGATATTTTGGGAGAAGTTTTGAAAAATTATCAGTTTTTGATTTGTGATTAAAAAACCAAACTCAAACCAACCAAACCCACCCTAGAAACTTTCAAATTGAAACAACCACAGAAAAAGGAATTTCAGCCAGCTACAGGTGTAATTCACAGGACTTTGCATATTCATGTTCAGTAAACAGACCACAAACTTTGGAAAGGTAGAGGTGTTGCCTGTTTGTGTGCAGAAAACAGCAGTTTCCTTGATTTCTTTCCACTGTGATGCAGTTTCCATGTGAATTATTGGTGGCACCTTGTTTCAATCCCAAAGAAAAAGGTGTTTCAGTAAAGCCTGTGCTATGTTAGTTTGCTGGATATTAATTAGTTAATTCTCATAAGGGTGTTGTTCTAGAGGAGACAATGTTTGCCAAGGTGGTGCTGTACCAGCAAATCCTAATGCTAAAATTCTAAATCTGAAAATTTCTTATGAAAATGTTCATTACAACTCAATTTTGTTGTTGTTTTTTTTTTTTTTTTTTTTTTTTCCAAAGGTGTCTGTACTCAGCCACATACCAGGAGCTGAGAGGAGCCTGGCCAGCACCACACATGATCAGAAATAGAAATTCTGAGCTCAGCCAGGAGTGACTGGAAGAGTTTTGGCTGGATGGTGCACAAAAAGCTTTGTGCAGTCACAGGTTCTTGGTGGAAAAGTTTGCCAAAGCAAAAATATAACCCACCTTAAAAATGTCCTCATGGTTATGCTGGGGATTTGGTTGATTTTTGTTGTTTCATTTTTATGTCTAAAAAAAGAGGATTGAAGGCTTTCCAGGCTATTATTAATAACAACTATAACATAATAATTCTAGATGCAATTTTATGCATAATTTAATATACCGTGTATTTTATACATGCACAATATTATTTTATACATGCACAATATTATTTCATACATACATAGATGTAATCATGTCACAGTGCCCTGTTCAGGAGATACATTCCTGGCTTCCAAGCTCTTCAAAATGAGTTCAACCTGTGTGGCCCTGAGCAGAATGGCAGACAGGCATATTTTTTATTGCTGATTCCAACTCTCATAAATTCTTAACTTGCTTAGAACTCGCCAGATTAAATGAAAAGTTACTGTAATTAGGGATTTATTAAAACATGAATCCTTGACCCAATAGAATATAATAACTCATTTGTTTCAAATAAGGCCTCTTTAATTGTTCCATCATTGGCCTAAGCAGCCTGTGCAGTGCAGGGTCACGTGTGTTCTCCAAATCCACTTGCAAAATGCTCTGTGAAATTTTTGATCCCCACACCACTCTATAGGCAGAAGCCCCTAAAACAAAAATGTGTCATTTTAATTAAAAATTCAAGTGCTGAGAGGCCTTATTGTTCTGCACTACCAAGCAAAGTCTGTGAAAATACTTTTTCTATATAAAAGGTTCTATTTTAACTTTTTTGTGAACAACCTTCCCTCTCTGTATCTTCAAAACCAATAGTTATTGATTTACAGTCTTATAAAACAAGACTGTAAAATCCTGTACCATGGAACTATAAATAGATATTTTTAAGAGATATGAAAATTGTTCCCAAATCAGGTCTATATAAGGCACTAATCAGCAGAGAGCCATTTTGCAGGGGAATATAAACTGCAGAAAATAATTCCTATTGAAAATGCAAAGAAATCTGAGACTACACACAAACAATGCAGCCAGAATTAAGGAATTATCCATTCCTCCCCCCATCTTTGAAATAAGCTTCTCTCTTTTTTTTTTTTTTTTTAATTGGTTGGCTGTAGAAAGCATATTACTATATTTGGGTCCTGTTTCCCTGTATAAGAATAGTCCTACAAGGAATTCCCAGTAAAACAGCGTTGCAGTTCTACAGTATATTAAAAAAAAATACCATTGGAAAGTGTTATCCAATGGGCAGATGTTAACTTAAAGTGCACATTGTTTGGAAAAGGAGTTAATTAACAACTTATTAATTGGATAGAAAGTCTGAAACTGTTGTACTTCTAGCAAATACATAATTTTCTTCAAGTATTATTAAAGCGTTTTTGTTGTACCTATTAAAGATTCTTGTCTCTAAGTTAATTTCATTATGCTAATAAGCTATCATCGTTACAGAACCTAAGCTTTGATCCATGTTAATTGTCGTGATCTTCAAAGACAAAGTCACCACTTACTTTAAATGAATTTTACATCTTTTTAAAGAATCACACGGAAATTAGGGGAAGTAATTAATTTTTTATTATGTGTCTCAATATTTTTAAGGGAGGAAGTCAATGGTATTGGCTAGAATTCATTTTAACATTTAACTAGGGAAAACAGCATGAGGCAAAAAAACGTTCAGATGCAAAAGATTAAAGAAAATTTGAAACTGGGACCTAATTTGTCTTGATAAACTTTGGTGTTTAATATGCTTCTTTTGTTCTCAGTGTGAAACTGCAGGGTTTTGATTTGTAAAAACTTTTTGAAGAATTAATTCTTTCTAATTTTTATTCCTTTCTTTTCTTTCCTTGTACTCGGAGACAGTGGAGTTGACCTTCAAACCATAACACTTTTAAATATCTGTGAATATACAAGGTTAAATCTATTAGTGGTCTGAGATTCGCTGTTCTACACTTGCAAAGTGGGTACCTTCTGCAGCAAATTTTATCTTCTGGTGAATGATAACGAGCTTACATCCACCCTACAAGTTTTCAACAAATAATAGAATATGTGTTGTAAGTGATCTGTTCCTCTTTCCTTTAAGTGTTGGTTATTTTAACCCTTTGATGCTGCACAAAGCTCAGTTCTGAGTCTGTAAGGCATTTTTCTCCTTGAGATCAGGACCTAAATGTTTGCTTTGTCATCACTGACAGGGTTGAAAATTGGCAGCTCTCCTTTAGCTTTTTCAGACCTCTTTTGCAAAGAAATGGAAATAAGAATGTAAAGGAAAAATGTGTAACAAAAAAAAAAAAAAAAAAAAAAAAAAAAGTGGAAAGGTTGTGCTGTGTTTTCCTGACAGGATTCACTGTTTAAAGCCTTGCTCTCTGTCATATTTGCACAGTACCAGCATCCTGTTGCACTGGAAGTGAGAAGTGGTGCCTTTTCAAAAGGCAGCAGACAAAAGTAATTTAAGAATGGTAGCAGTGATTGAAGCAACAGTCAGATTTACCCACTTCCTCCTCCCTGGTTAGCAGCACATGAGTGTTGTAAATGCAAGAAACCCCCAAGTCTGAGCTGAACCTCAGATTTCTGCGGCAGACGGGTGGTGAGCTCAGCGCCAGGATTGTTCAACATTAATGCTGAAATCACTTAGACTAACACCAGGCTTGAGTGACCCTCATCTGGATTTAACCTCTGCCCTGTCAATCCACAGACATACTTTCAGATCCCAACATCAGTTTTGGAGCTTTTTTTCTCTTTTTTTTTAGCATAGATGACTTAAATCATTAAGCAGCTTTCATAACTGGAGCATATACATGTGCTGCTCAGTGCTCTTTGGTTTGTAATCTCAGGTCCTGCCCAAATAATCCCCAGAGTCTCAGTGAATTGAGCTGAAGTTCAGAATTCTTTGATTGAGAGTGTACTGATGATTTGGCACAGGATTCTGCTGCTTTTCTCGTTTTGTAGCAGGGGCTTTAGTGTGCTAAAAGGACAGATGTGTTGTTCATTATCATTATTAGTAGCAGTAGCAGTATTAAGGTTGGGCTCAATGGTCCTGGAGGTCTTTTCCAAACTAAATTATTCTGTGATTCTCTTATTTTAATATTTGGGCAGTTGTTCCAGTAAAGAATTTTTTATGAAACAAGCTTTTCTTTGCTAACTATATTTTTTATTTCAGTTTCTAGATGTCAGTTTTAATTAAGTTCAGACATAAAATATTTATAATGCTTCTGTTTTGATGTCCTTTTGAAAAACCTCAGTTATAGTGGGTATAGGGCATGTCATGAAGGCATAACCCACCCAGCTGTGCAGAGAAGCAAGAGTTTCCTCACCACCTTAATAAATCCAAGGAAGGTAGTGGCTCCCAAACTATCCTCCCCTCGCCTGAGCAACTGAAAGGTGCAATTCTCCCTATCACATCTTTTCTTAATAATCATAACAGCCCATAAATGTTTATGTAAATACACAGTTTAAAAGGACTCATCCCAGCAGCACTGTGCTTGTCAAGTGAGTCATTTTTTCACCTGGCAGGATGATGTTGTAAGGCTCAGTTGTCTTAACTAATCCTGGCTAAAAAGCAAAATTCTGTTTTGTAAGAAAATTCCTGGCCAGCTCTAATCTTAACCTCTTGCATGTCTGTAGCTTCTAAATCGATGTCACAGTTGTAATAGCTTTGAAAACCCATATGTTTGTAAACTAAATAAACCTTGATATTCAAAGGAGATGAAGACAAGAATTACATCTCTTGGCAGTGGTGCTCTGAGCTCTGTTTCAGCTCGTGTTGGCTCCTCATTTTTATGCCCGTGCACCACGCCAAATCTGCCTTATCTATGCAAACATATTAACACTGGCTGTTTGCTAACGCTGCGATGCATCAGCCTCTTATCTGCAGCTCTGACCCTAATGTTACATAATAACTCCGGATCCCTGTTCCTTGATAGTTCACTGGGACCGCCCTCGCTTTCTCAGCTCTTCACTGGGAGCTGCCTCTCCTGCCCACTGACTAAATCAGCTCCTGGCTGCTCTCCGCCAGCGAAGGCAGAGAGGCTGCCAAATAGCTTCCTGCTCAAAGATCTCTGCATCCTTTCTGTGCCACGGGCCATCACCCTGCAGCTCCAGTGTTTTTCCCAGGTAGTTCTCCCCATCGTATTAAACTTACGTGGTTTGGCTTCAGTGATGCAACCCCAGGTCTTCCCAAAGTTGCCCCAAACCTCTGCTCATCCTATTTTCCACACGCTGTCATTAGACAGGCTTTAATATCTTCTTAAAACAAATGGGTGTTCTATTAACATGTGAAAAAATTCTGCACTAAACATAATAAAAATGCCACCCTAAATACCATATATGAATACTGATAAGTGTTCCTAATACTGCCTACTAAGGCTATTAATGCCAAAAGAAGAAAATAAATATTTGTCATGAGTTCTATCTGGCCAAAAGTCTTCCTTTAGGAATAGCATCACATATTCCTTTACAGTATATAATTGCTTTAATTATCTTTTGGCCTTTCCACAAAAGCTTGGTTCCATCTCTCTCCCCACAGCGTCCGAAAGAATATGCAAATTCTGTTCATTCCAGCTCTCAAAATAATAATAATTAAAAAAAAAAAAAAGCCTGAAAAGAATATCCTTTAGCTATTTAGGAAAGGCTCAGAAAACTTTCCTAAGCATGGCTGTGGTGTATGCCAAGAACTTTCTTATTTGTGGAAGATGTCCCCAAGCTCTTTGCTATTGTTCCCAGGTCTTGCCCTCGCCCAGTCTGGCTTCTCACATTCCTACAACAGCTCTGTTCATCCCCCATGCCATCTACAGTGTGGAGCCTGCAAACATGGGAAACTGAGTCAAGCCCTTTAAACCTTCCAGGCTCAGTTTGGAAGCAAAAAGCACACAATGTAGGAGTTTTTAGGGTTTCTCTCCTCTTAATGCAGAATTTGCAAGATCCAAGAGCTTCTATCGCTTCTCACGGCCATAAATGTCTGGTTAACAACCTCCAAGAAAACTCAGGAAAGCCAAAGGGTGGAGGGCTTTGGGAGGCTGGCTCTCCCAAACTTTCTGTTTCCAACCCACCCTTGTCCGATATAACTGAAAAGAACCCCAGAATCCCTGGACATGACAGGCAATGGGCCTGTGTGGCATTTAGGGTCGGTCTCTACTGCAAAATGTTCATACTGCAACTTCTCAATTCTTTCTCCTTTTTTCGCTCCCTGGCTATTAAAAATTCCACTTTTAATGCAAAGCAGAGCTGGAGTTCTGTGACCACCCTATGAGCACAGCAATCTGTAACTCACTTATAGGAAATCATTCCTTTTAAACAAGACACTGAGGACATGATCCAAAACAGGATTTCCAGTATTCCACGACCTAGATGACAGCTGGATTGACCTGCCTATATTATGCTCAAAAATAAAATGGAAAATGATCCAATTTTCCAATGCGTTAGTGAGAAAACATAAGTGAAAGGAAGTCAAAGAGCAACTTCTGATGCTCAGTGGAGGTGGCCCTTATGTTGGACAGATTTGTGCATAATTCCAGCACCTGGAGCTTAGAACTTTTTGTCTTGAAAACTGTGGTCAGTAACTGGGTATTACTCCCTTTTTTATGTCTCAGAGAAGTTAAAGGTGTTCTGAGAAAAGCCCTTCAATTTCCCTGTTTTCCAGAGCAGTTGATTATGAAAAGACTCGAGACTTGCTGTGGGAATGTTATTCAAGCACTGGTTAAGTGCCAGAATGTGTTGGGAAGGAAGAGTTTCCAGAAAAATATCGCCCTGATTAAAACCTGATTTGACTGAGTTTTCTCTATGCAAAGGGTTACCAGAATAGTAAGACAACGTTGTTAGTCAGATTTTCCTTCCCTTACTTGATCATTACCAGTGATGGTTTTATTGCTGCTTTTTGAATGATTATTCTAACAACAACTGATCCACGAGCTACTTAGGTACAGCTTGCCTCACTCCTCACATGTTATGTTAAATGTCTTGCTGATGCCTGTCCTTGTTTGGCAATTTTTCCACAATACCCTTTTATTCTTTATAATACACTTAATTGGATATATGAGGAAAAGATGGGAAGAAAGACATAATACCAATGGGATTTTTGCTCCCTACATTATGTTCTTCATGAAGCCACCCTTGTGACTATCAACAGAAAGCAGCCCGTCAAAGGACAAAATAAAATCAGCACACAGAAGAAGACAATAAAAAATGCTATTTTGATAATTGCAGGGATTATATATTTTCATTTCTTTTATAAGGCCATTTGTAAAGTTCATACGTTTGGTTCTTTTCAAAAGATAATAAATACTGTGGGCAGACCATATTTGATAGTGGTTGAGTAAGATCTTTAAAAATGGCCGTGGCCATGCTACCACTGTAAATATTGACTGAACAAACACCCACCACGGGATTTCTGTGAAACACGACTTCTTTTTTGTTCTCTCTTAGCCATGGATGTGGTTTAAACACCCTACTGTATTCTGCGAGTGCTGTCCTGCTCTGGGTAGGAGATCATAAGATGTTGGGGTTAACTGTCAGATGCTTTACTCTTCTAAAGACCTTTGCCTTTTAACTAAATGCTTGCTTATCTTTCTAATTTAACATAGTCCCACATTCTTTTCGTAGTAATTTTGGACTATCTGATAACATATAATGGAAAACATGTTTATGTCTTCCACTAGTTCTTGTTGCATATTTCAAATGCTTAGAACGACAATTTTCAGAAGCTTTCATTAAGGTTAATTTAAAAACTACATTAAATACAAACAGATTTTCTCACAAACAAAATGCAATGTGTACTTAACAGACTTCTGTATGTTATATTTGATAAACTACCTCATATAAATGCAAATTCTGACTTTCTGCCAGAACAAGGTGGTACAGAAAATATTTCTATTAAACAAATAATGCTGGGAGAGCAAACTTCAAGTTACGGTATGTTACACTGACAAAGAAGATTTTTTTTTTTTCACCGAGGTCAGATATATATTTATTTTATTTGCTCTGAGTACTTTGCTACTTCTACACTAAAGATGATGCAGCCCAGCTCTATACAAAAGGTACATGTGTACATAGGATAAATATCAGTTTTTAGCCCATTTTTCTGTTGATGTTATATATGGGTACTGCTGGTTCCTTTTGCTTTACAGAACAGCGGTATGGGAAGATGTCATGCTCTGAGCTGAATGCCAAAACTGAGCCAGAAGGGCTGGGAAGAGGAGGAGCAACCCTCAAACCTGGAATTGTGAGGTCTCATCTGAATACAGAGCCTCGTATGCGCTTTTCCTGGGCGCCAAATCATCGCGCTGCTGCTGGCTAGCGCTCACTTGGTAAAGGAGCGTGAAAAATAAAGCTGCCAGAGGCCACTCCAAAGAGCATATGATGGAAAAAAATTGAGTCACCACCAGTGGGGCTGACATTGTTGGTGGAAACTGGGACACCCGCATGAGCCATTGTTCGCTGCACCTCGTCTGGTTTATGTAGCTCGCTGAGTTGAAAGCTGGATCGGCGCTAACCTTGGGGTTGGAGGGGATTGGTGCCATGTGGTTTCAATTGTCCATGGATGCTTTCAGCTCGTACTGCCAGTAACGAGCCATCCTCCAGGTCCTCCCACAGCCGTGGTGCTGTCCCTGCTCACCCTGATGGGGCTGTGGTGAGCGCTGTTCCCTGATGTGGTCCCTTTCAGCAGGAGCTGCTCTGCAGTCTGCTGGGAGAGTGGGTTTATTTGCTCTTCCCTCTGTCCCAATAGCAGCAGCTGCAGAGAAGTTTTCCCTGAATGAATCTTGCTGTTGAAAAGGGCTTTTTTTACTTTTTGAGCTGGTTCCTTTCCTGACTTGGTCTGACGCTGCCTTTGGGGCAATTGTGGGAATATCTGAGGCTGTGAGCTGCTCTCTTGAGCTCTTTTCATTTGAAGGTTGTGAAGAGTGAGGCTCATACTGGTTTTACCACCTATTTCTGTCCTACTGGTGCACACAGCTCTTGTCTGGGAGTGTTTTTGTGGACATGGGGGTGATGAGACTCACAAAAATAACGAGTAATCACTTCAACCACCACCAAATTACAGCCGTGCCTGAGGCAAACTGCAACAGCTTTCTGACAGTGTCACCATGCTATCTTTGTGACAGAGATGGAGATAATGAGAATTAATTAATCAGTCTTTGATTAGAAAAAAGAGGAGGGGGAAATCCTTGTGCTGTGATTCCACTACAAAAATAGATGAAACTGGTGAGGTTTTTGTTTGATGTTACTTCTGAAATGTAGGGCAGGAGCTTGTAATGCAGCACTCAGGGTTTCATGGCTGCTGGCTTGGTCACCCATCACTGATGGACCACAGGGGCAAGAGATCCTCACTCTGCAGAAAAACACACCTTCAACACTTACACCTTAAGAGTGATGGAGATGTTTTTTACTCTCACAGTACAAAAAACTGTCTCTTATTCAAAGGTCTTGCAAGTCCCAGGTACAATCTCATTGACTGGAGTCAACCCTGCCTTCTTTACAGTCCCAGGGGTGAAATTTTGTCTTGTACTCTTTAGACTGATGGCTAAATCTTAGAAATTGGTCTCTTATGATAAAACATGAACTACATGGTGCCAGTGTCTGACTGGAATTACAATTATCTAAGTAGATTCATTTGTATCCCTTTCGTAGCAGCTTTTCTCTGGGTACAAGATTTTTCTGTGGGGCATGGGAAGAACTAAATTAATCTTATAAAGAGGAAGGGGTTTACACTGAAATCGATAGTTACAGAATTAACTGGGTAAATGACTTTTTCTTAATTCTTTCTCTTCTCAGAAGATGAAGTTTTGATGGGTACACAAATCCAATGGCTGCCAAAAAGCTGATATTGCATGAAATATTTCATCTCAGCTGTGCTGAGAAAGACTAGACTTTGGTATTAGTGAAAACTGAGAGTGTAAAAAATGTCAGTGTTGAAGTGGGGGAAAATGGCCTATTCTGGTTATTAAATATGAGTAACTAATGAAGTTATGTTTTCAAAAAATGTTGTCACTTTAGAAAGAGCTACATGGCTCTCCTGGGCACTTTTAAATATAGGCCATATATGCAGTTTTAAGATTGGATTTAGATAATTCACAAACACAGGGTGTTTATATTATTTCAGAGAAACAAAGCATTGGATTGCACAGGCACAAGCAGTAGGTGAGACACACTGTTGAAATTTTTGATGCAGGCTCAGTGGCTGGTTTGATCTGCAAACCCCAGGGCCCAATTCCCAAGCCAAGTTAATTTCCCTTTTTTGTACCTTCAGTGCCCAGAGCTCTCAGATCTTCACTCTCAGCCAGGTGGAAACAATCTTCTAATTTCTTCTCACCACCAAGCCTTCAGCTTAACTTCAGCTGTTCTTCAGCTGCATTTAGGGATGAAACCCCAAAGATGCTGCAGGTTTCCCAGCCCAGCCATAGCACTTCTGTGTAATGACAGTGGTAAAACCTTCTCACATGCAGTTCCCAGAAATGAATTGTACCAAGAGCATCTATAAAAGCTGCAGCATCCCTGTAAAGAGCTCATAATGTCATCATTTTTCAGTGGGTATCTTCTCTAAAGGCAAATAATCACTTTTCCCATTAATGGTTGGACTGAAGCTTTTCCCTTCATTCTGATCTCAGTGAAGGTTAGGGGCAGAACATTTAACATGTATATGGGGATGCTCCAGGGTGACTCATGTGGCTTCCTTCCCACTGTAAATGTTGAAGGCAATATAGTACCTAGGAAATTTTTTTTTCCTCTCTATCCTGGGGACTATTTTCATTTTTACTTTCCCCCTTCACTCATTACTCCAGAATTTTTTACAAGGACATATAATGACAGGACAAGGGGGAAGAGTTTTAAACTAAAAGAGAGGAGATTTACGTTTGATGTTCGGAGGAAATTTTTTGCTCAAAGGTGTGTGAGGCCCTGGCACAGGCTGCCCAGAGAAGCTGTGGCTGCCCCTGGATCCCTGAAAGTGTTCAAGGCCAGGCTGGACAGGGCTTGGAGCAACCTGGTGCAGTGGAAGGTGTCCCTGCCCTTGGCAAGGGGATGGATCTTGATGATCTTTAACATCTCTTCCACCCCAAACCACTCAAGGCTTCTTCTGAGATTCTATGAAATTTGGTTCATTTTGTTTCATCTCCTACCAGCCTCTCAGGCTCCTCTTTGCTGGGCACAAATTGTGGTAGCACCAGCTCCTGGCTTATATCAGGCTCAGTGAATAATTTATACCAAAACCAGTGTCAGCACTGGAGTATCATTTCTCTAAGTGCTGTTAACTACCTTTATTCAGAGATACCATAGATGAATGCTGCTTTGATGAGGAAAGGAAATATTTCAGCAGCAAACCTTTCAACCATGTGCTTTCAGTTTAAAACACACATATTTTGCCAAAGTCTATCTAACCTGTGGACTCACAGCTACAGAAACATAAATTATAAATACAAGTATGTTAATGCCAGCTATCAGCCTGCTCCAGGACCATCATGTTTGACTTCATATACAGTGTACTAAACCACTGTAGGACAGATGTTCTGCTGAGGGGAATCCAGAGGTAGTATCAACACCTGGCTTGTCACTGGCTCCCATGGAGGGTGCTTGGATTAACATCTGAGACATCCACAACATACCTGTCCCTCATTCTGAATGTGCCTTTTGCATTTGGGATCTTCCTCCTGGATTTCTTTTACTTGTTCACGTAGGAATGTCAAACCCTGGAATCTAAATCCCAGGTCAGTGTTAAAAATTTAAATTCCAAGCTGTCCCTTTATGCTGTCTACTCGCAAGCGCCAGGTCACAGCCACTGAAAACTCTTTTCTTATTTGTTTCCAAGAAGCAATCAAAATCAGAGTCCTGAAAACTACAGATTATTTTATGTTGGATGTTTCTCTCTAATTTGTCATGGGCCTCTAATTTACCTAATTTGTCATTGGCCTCAATTAGCAGCAAGCTCCTGTGTCAGATGCAGCCTGTATCCATCTAGGAATTGCATGGGAGAACCTTCACCATGTTGAGGACCATGGCCCAAGTTTAACTTTCTTTATGCTAAGTGTTAGCAACTCTCAAAGTTGTGACCACTGGGAACATTTAAATGCATTTAGTTATTTCCAGGCTCATTATTTCACTGTAACTTTACTTTTAAAACATTCTGCCCTGTCCAGTAATTTCACTTGTGTACAAGTTCTGATCTCAAACCAAAGTTTTAATTTACTGTTTTTGTCTGTTAAAAAATAAGATTCTGCTTTTCATTGTCCTGTGCTGTAAAAAATTACTTGTGTGTACTCCTTGCTACAATTTAGAGTATTTATGAATGGTTCTACATAAAAGGAATGAAAATAACTAATTATAATAATACCACTAAAAGCCATGGCTGGCTAGAAAGTGGAAATCCCTTCCCATTACATATTTTCTGCTTTTAGAAAAGAAATTAATCCAACTCTTGGACGAAAATTGAAAACCACAACATTTTTCATATGAAAGGATTTCCAAAAATATAATATTTTTAGAAATTCACAATTTAAGTTGCTGATAAAACTGAAATTTATTTGAAAAATTTAACCAGTTAAAAAGAAAGCTGTATTTTAGTGACACAGAGAGGAAACTCTTCAAGACAAATACTGTTTTCCTTTTCATGGAGAGGACATTTTCTATTAGAAAAGTAATTTTGACAGAAAAGGTCTGATTTGGTCTACTAATTAGAGCATCTGGTGCACCCAGCTGGCCTAAGAGCAGCTATGAGTATGGAGCAACATTTGCCCAACCCGTTCTTTCAGCTCATACGGAGAAGAGCCATCAGAGTCCCCAAGAAATAATTCCAAACGTCCTTGCCATGAGCCAGACCTTGTTCTTGTCCAGTCTGTGGCAAAAAGGAGGAATGGGACATCCCTAGGGATGAGGAAACAACCCATTTTCATGTTAGCATCCAGCAGAGAGACGCCACATTGTTTGTCATCAGTATTCAGCAAGAGGTGAGATCAAGAGATGTTCAATCACCAGAAACACAAAGAGCGACCCTGACCCAGTCATGTCCTGAGCTCTCTGGAGAAGGCCAGCCAGTGGCTGTGAGGCATAAGTGTCCACATACCTCCCAGACATCCTGGTTTCTGCCTTGAGCCTCTAGAAATTTAAGAGAGAATTTTTTACTGAAAAGAAAATATTTTATAATGATCATAGACTAGTGGAATGGTTTGGGTTGGAAGAGACCTTAAAGATTATCTCATTCCACCCCCTGCCATGGCAGGGACACCTTCCACTAGCCCAGGCTGCTCCAAGCCCTGACCAGCCTGGCCTTGGGCACTTCCAGGGATCCAGGGGCAGCCCCAGCTTCTCTGGGCACCCTGTGCCATGGCCTCCCCACCCTCACAGGGGAGAATTCCTTCCCAGCATCCAGTCTAAACCTGCTCTCTGTCAGTTTGAAGCCATCTCCCCTTGTCCTGTCACTCCAGGCCCTTGAAAAGACTCTCCCCTCATCTATCTTGCAGGTTCCCTTCAGGTACTGGAAGGTCACAATTAGATCACCCCGTGTTTTGGGGGAATATTTTGATGGGAAATTTTTTATGTCATCACTCTTGGTAAACTTCGTCACTTTGGCTTTTTTTTTTAGTAAATGTTAAAAATTCATTAATTCATACATAAAAAAAAAAAAAATCCAAGAAAAGAATATGGGATCAGCAGGGGTTCTCTGAGCACTGGATCACTCTCACAGCTCACAATCCCATTTGTGGATTGGTCAAGCTCCATCTCCAGCAGCCTCTGGGGCTGCTGTTTTCTTCCATCCTTCATCCCCATGCTCTTGTGGGCCAGCTGTGGGACAGTTCCCACTGCAGGTCCCTTTATCAAGCTTCTCCCAAAGCTCATTAATTGCCAGATGATATCCAGTCATATTTGGGTTAATTACAAATCTTCTCCCCACTTCTTTTAACCCCAATGGTTTATCTATAGACAGAAACTGCATCTCAGCCTTTGATTTATCAGGCTGAGCTTGCCCAGCTCTTTTAATCTCCTCTGATAACACCTACAGGCTCTCCTCTGCACACCTACAAGTCCCTCTTTGCAGATGCTCTCACCAGAATTAATCTGAACTGATACCAGGTTAACCTGACACATGCTACCGTCCAGAAACCCATATGGCAACGCTGCTCATTTTGTATTTACTTCCACATCCATAGTTTTTTCCTTCTTTCTGTTCTCATGCCCAGCCTTAAACACTGTTTTTCCACCTGACTGGCTTGAACTTGAGAGGATCTTTTCTCTTTCCCAAACGTACCTCTGTAAATCCTCATAGGAAATGCTATGTAGTGCATATCAATTTACTCCATTTCTCTAAATTTCACACAGTTTCTAGTCCAAGAATGTTTGTCATAATGACTTGATCTGTTATAGAGACAGACAAATACATATGAGAAAATGAACATGTACATACACACAGAAATAAAATACATATAAAAATACATGTTTACATGTATATCTATTTTTGAGAAGGAAAGGCTTATAGAAAGAGCTATATATACCAAAAATATGAATGAATTTTAGTTTTCATCATATTTCTGGGTCAGATTTGGAACATAATCCTTTTAGAGTGGAGGGAGAATTTGTGGATTGGACTTTTCATGATACCTAAATGGGAACAAGGTGCAAAACAGGAGATGGAATTAATGATTCTTGGAATCTGACCCTATCCACTGAAATGAAGACACTGTTTTGAGTCACACTTGTTTAGTTAAGACTTGCTGCAGTCCTGCAGCAAAGCTTCACAAAGCCACTTTTTGCATAGTTAAGCAAATACACTGTTAATTTGAGAAAATGATAGTCAAAGCTCAATAAACATTGATAGGTTCAGGGTGTTATTTAGTCCCATAAACTCTTTTTAACAAACTACTTTGAATCAACAGATAAAAATAATTCAAAATTAACTTGCTAGACTCAGCCCCTAAGTGCACGCACAGTTTCCATGGAAGTCAGCGTGTTGTAGGGCAGAATTTAGTCTGTGTATTTAATTCATCTTAATCACTATTATTAATTCATAACTACTGTTTCCAGAAATGTATTCGGTTAGTTTTACATTAGTCAAAATCAATTGTATGTGATTTATTTTGATCATTCAAGATTACAATTTTGATGTATTTGCTCTCATCCTGTATGTCAAGCCAGGCAAAGTGGGAATGCTTTGCTAAGGAAGAATCACCTTCTATCATCAACTTAGGTTTTATTTCCCTTTATTGGGAATTCACATATTCTTTGGAGCAATCCTGGTTCTGGTAGGTTTTCACAGTGGGATGATACAGTAGATAAGGAAATGCCATTGAGGTGGCCAGCTAGACCCATGTTGGTTGTTCCAGGCTGGTGGCCCCAGGTGACACAGGTTCTCTGTTTGTAACTCGACTCAGATAATAGGAGAGTTGGCCAAAATCTGGCTCAGCACCATCACTCATCAAACATGGTTCAAAATTGGCTGGACCTTACTTCATCCGGACCAGCAGCTTTCTGGAGACTGATTTCAAACAGAGGGTTCAGCTTCTTCTGGACCCCCACCAACTTCTGTGCTGCAAGAAACATGATATCCTTGTGCAGACTTGGGGTTTTGGGCAGGCCTGTGATGCTTCAGATATGGAAATTCACTTGGTACGAGTGTTTGGTGCCTCCTGTGATTTCAGAGTGAGCAGAGCATGTCAAGCGCCTCTCCAAGAAGGGCCAAATTTTGGACACATAAGGGCACAGAACAGTTAGAGTTGGAAGAGACTTTAAAAATAATCTACTTCATGGCCAGGGAACCTTTCACTAGAATTTATCCAGCCTGCAGGAACAGTGACTATAACATATCTTACTTGTACAGGTGGCTTTGCTGGAGATTCTCATGGGAATAACTTAAAAATCAGGCCCTCGGTTTACAAATGTAAGAGGTGACTCCAGGCTGAAGGAGGGTTTTCTTTGGCTGCTTATCATTACACTGAGCCCCACTCAGGCTGTGTCTCCAGTTTGGTCTCCCTTGTGCTTGTTGCCAGCTGGAAACACCACTAAGGAATAACCCTGGATGTTAAAGTCCATTCAACTCCAACCCATGATTATACAGCTTCTGAAGACGCTCATTACCTTCCCCGCATATCTTTGTCTTTTCTCCCAGTCTTCCCAGTTAAGGATTACCATTTTGCGAAAAAAAAGCACTCCTATTTTTGTCTCTTTAATGGCATCTCCAGCCAGAGACAATTCTTTCTGGTGGGGGGAAGAATCCTGGTGCGTAAACCTGGGATCCACTCGAGAGGAACCTCCCTGGCTTTGCATGGCTCGGGGTTGTTGTACAGTGAGCTCGGTTAAGCTGAATTCATAAAACTTTAGTGGAATTAAAACAGCATGCTCCGTACCAAGATGCCTTCACTTCCTGTGCCTTAATGTTAAATCCTATAGTATTGTGGATCTTAAAGATGATTGAGTTATTTTTAAACCACTGGATGTCTTCCAGTCACTCTATTTCACACTGGATTAATTATGTAAGAATACTGACTTGTTCGTCACTAATGTTACAACTTTTAAAAACAACATGCTGTTTAAATTCAAGCTTGGCAACTCTTGCCTGAATCCCCTCAAATTTATGGCACCACACCCGTAGCATAATAAAATCTTTAGTGGTCCTTTGTCTTTTAGCTTGCCTTCTATTTTTTCTCAAGGGTGTTTTATGCTGGAAGATGCATACAAAAGTTGTCCAGATGTTATTTGTATCAGAGCAGGGATTTCAGTCCAGCTATCTGTGGTTGCAAATGTTTATTTTAATGGGTTATTGTGCAATCCTTGCTGTGAGGACCTCAGTGGCCTTATATGTATGTTCTCAGCTATGCCAGCACATTGCTTTTGGAGATATTTTAGTCCAATCGCAGTGGAAATGGTCACTGGGGGGAGCAAAAAATGTAACACCTGTAGGAGCCCGGGCGGTGTTTTGGCCGAGCTGGGTGCGAAGCTGGTGGGCGTTGGGTGGGAGCAGGGCTGAGACAAAGAGCTCAGCCTGGCCACTACGGGATGTGCTGGGAGTTTATTTTACCGTAGCTGTTGTAACAAACAGAAGGGTGGGTTTATCAAACATTTTTGGGAGCCTCGTAAAATCCTAACCGATGTTTCCTTGATACTGGAGTAAATTGTTTATCTCGTAACTAAAACCACGCCGTGTGTACACCAATTAGGGCCGCAGATTTCAGCTCATTAAGATAAATTTAAGATGCGAGTTTTGTTATGTGCTGTAAGGACTGTGAACCTTTGCAGGAGGAAAATATCTGCAGAGCTGGGAGCCTTCCGTGGAGCCTGTGAGCTGAGCTAGGCAGTGCACAGCGCTGAGGGCTCATCTGCAGGCTCTGCTTTACCTGTGTGCGTCCTGTTGAGACCCAGGTCTCTCGTGGCAAAGAGTTTAAAGCTAAATTTGCATGCTAAAAGTGCCCAGCCTTGCATTTCCAAGAAATGTGAGCAAGCAAGATGACGGCAATTAATGACAATGACAGTCATTTGCACATGCAAAGAATCAAGACCATTTAACCTTTAAGAGAAAACAGCTATTATATTTTAATGTTGCTTTATGTATTAACAGTCACATATTATTTTGATGTGCTTAATTAATATAAATAAGCTTAAGCCATTATAGTGTCATTTAAACCCACATAATTTCCTTTTTGTAGGAATTTGTGTGTAATTTACACTGTTACATTCATCTCCCAACGTTCCAAAATCATGCTTCAAATAATTAGATTTCAAAAATACAATTGGAATTGTTCTTTGTCTTTTGATTTTTCAGCAGTAAACACATTTTGAACTTCTCAATAATAAGGACCAGGGGCTTGTTTTTAAAAGCCAAAGTCGATGTTTTGAAGCATCGAATAATTCCTGGAGCCTGGGCTTTGGTTAGATGGCCTGGTGAAATGGGTACCATCAGCAACACAGACCTTGTTTGTAGTTCTGCCCAGCCTCACTTGTTTTCAACACTGTTCAATTACACAGGGCTTTGCCACTAGGAAATTAGCCCAAATAACTATCTTACCCTCAAATTGAAAGTATCATGTCAGTAGTGAGTGGCATCAATCCTGCCACAGAGATTACTTAATTTGGAGCCACTAGAAGCAGATAAAAGATGAACCTTTATAAATATTGAGCTGGGATAGGTGTTAGATATTTGTGTTCATGAGATTGCAGAGTTGGGAGAATATGGGGTGTGGCCTTTCTGATGAGACCCCATGATCCCTGTGCATGATGCATCTCCTGTGGTGGATGCCTCCCCCCTTGTGCCAGTCCCCAGAACAAAAGGGCCAGATATTTAATCTTGGAGGTCCTCCATGCCAGGGAAATCCTGGTTGTAATAAATGGCAAATCCTGCAGAGATCAGGGCAATTCACATCCATGAGATCCAGCTCTCCTTCGGCAGCAGGGTGGGAGCTGCAGGTCCCAGTGTTCCAGTGGCCCCTCCACCTGTGGGTCGTGGTGATTGAAACCCTGCAGCAACGCCTGGGAAAAAACAAATCCCCGTCTCAGGTCTTGGCAGGTGGCTCAGAAATCAATTGCTTTTCATTTATGTTCTGTACAAAGTAAATGCATTTGTAGATTTGAAAGCAGCTGCTGACGCTCAGCAGTAAACCAAACCGATTTTGTTTTACAAAACCTTTGCTGTTTGGTCTTAACTAGTGGAGTTGTGCATGGATCCAGCTCTGCTCTTCACATTGCAGGGAGGATTTTGTCTAGCTGCCTCTGTGACATATGGTAATGCTTAGTGTGTGCTGTATGGCCTGGAGCCATACCACTGCAGCCTGTATGCTGCTCAGATCTCCCAGGCTAAGGGAATCGGGACGAGACAGCCTTTGAATGCAAGGGACCTCCTAGAAAAAGTCAGAGTGCAGCGTTTTCTGCCGGTACGAGGACAGGATGTTCCTCCCTCAGGGCTGAGGCAATTCCCCACACGGGGCTAAGGTGACTGTACTCTCCCAGCCGTGGCTTTTTGGACTCAGATTCTGAGAGACCACTAAAGCACCATAAAAGATCTCACAGCTCTCAGCCCTGGGAAAACAGCAAACAATCCCCCTTCCCAAGGTAACCCAGAGGAAGTGGTGGCGTGGAGGAAAGCACTGCAAGACCTTTTCTCATCTTGTTTCTGGAGGAGGACCTTCCCATTACCACCTTCCCTTTTAGGGTGCAGCTAACCCTGCTGAGCAATCGCTGCTTGTTTCTCACACAAATTGCTCCCAGGCTCCCCGGGAAGCAGAGAGAAATCCAGAGGCACCCTCAGCACAGCCCAGAGGGCACAGAAACCCACCCAGGTCAGGGTGGGAAAGGAGGGAAGCAGCACGGCTTGCAGGGAGGCTTTGCAGCCTCTTCTTGGCGATGTTATTAATTCGTTCTGGGACGTTGGGAGACTCGTTTAACCTCTCTTTGTCTCAGATTCAAACCTCTACAAGCAGTTATTATAACATTTGGCTGCATTATGGCATTGTTGAAAGGCTTAATTAAATTAAGTGTTCCGAGATCTTTGAATGAAAGGTGCTATCCAAGTGAAAGCCTGTTGATGATGATGACTCTAAATTATGAGGCCAAGTCCTTCACAAGTTTTACTCAGTCCTTGGTTAGACTAAGTTATTTTTAACCACTGTATTTGATGTGGCATTACAATTGTTTGGGGAGTGCCATGTGTATAGACATGACCTCTGACCCACAGTGGGAGGGATTTGTCACTGGAGGGTTTTAATGGCAGCAACCAACCACACATCATCCACATGCAGGCAATCGTGATGGTCACAAGCAATTTTTAATTGTTTGTTTGGTTTGGTTTGGTTTCTATAAATTTATTTGAAGACCTTTATCGGGAAGAATGGCCAGGACTTTTAGTTCTTTCAGGAGAAATGCTGTCTCAGGTGGGAAATTAAAAGGAGTTGCTCAATTAAAGTTTGTAGGAGTCTCAGCCAAAAGATTCATAAGCAGATGTCTTCTTTCTTCCAACCTGTCAGTACATCCCTAGAAGGACAACAGAGTTTGTTGGGGCTTTCACTAGGTGGTATCTTACCAACAGCAAGAAAACAAAATTGCAAATATAATTTTTATTCTTTTCCAACCTATGCAAAAATTCCTATGCTTTGACAGGAGAGCTGTAGTCCTAAAACTCCAGTCTTTTCTTCCTACCAAATTTCTCCCCACCTGTTTCTTCAGTTCACCTTTGCCTCTGCCAGAATCCCTGACACTGTTATCCTCAGCACTTTTCCTCCTTTAGCATCTTTTCTTCTTAATTTGAAAGACACAGTTTTGCTGACTGCTTTTATTGGGAAGGTTTGTCCCCCAGTATTACTCTGCAACCACAAAAGGCTGCTGCCCCTCTCCCTCCTGCCATCCTGAGCAAGTTACCAACCTTTCCTAGCCTTTCCCACCAGCTGGTCTCCTTTTCCAGTTCTCCTCTCTTGTACAAAACCCACCTTAGCAAATTCAGCAGAAACACAGGAGTAAATCATAGAATTGTTAAGCTTGAAATACACCTCTAAGATCATGGAGTTCAAGACTTTATGAGGATATTTTAAATGAGCTAATTGTTTTGCTGGGTGCCACATCTAAAGTCTGGGCTCCTAAAAGGTCTGCTTTACAGCCTATTATATAATATGTGACTCTTTCAATAGACAGGAAGGATGGTATTTTGGCTAAAGCCTCCAGGAGATCAAGATTCAGCTTCTAGCTCTGCACACTTCCTGTGTGGTTTTGGGAAAGACACTTTGTGCCATAATTCCCCATCTGCAAACTAAAGATGATATTACATCCTGTTTCTCACCTTCTCCCTGCAAGCTCTGTAAAGCTGCAGAGCCTGTAAGCACTGTAGAGCAAATAATGTCACTTTTTAGTGCAACACTCTCCACAAGAGCATTTCAGTCTCAGCTGAAGACTAATGACTATTGTGGTGTTAATAATAAATAATAATTGTAATCATACATAAGACTTTCAGCCTTACTGGCACTTAAGGTTGGTCCTTCCAGACTTTCTGCAAGTTTACCTTGGAACCAGTCTGAGCAAGAATAACCATATCAAACTGTGCTAAATAAGGTGGATTTATTTTCTCATATACTTTCTCTGTATTTGCTGAAGGACAATGAACAGTAGACTTAAGACCATCAAACTCATTTCACCTTTGTAATATTTAAACTAATTAGTCTCAGAGATGAAAAATGCATTGCTCAGATTCCAGATAATCTTAAACAAAACACTTCATGCTGATTTTATTCTGCTTCTATCTGTGAAAAGATTAAACAAAACCCACAGTTGGTTTCATCTGCCAGGCTCTAAAAAAAAAAAAATCATGTCACAGAAAGAGAAAAGGGGGAAAATAAATCCAAGGCAAGGTTTGCAGTGCTCTGAGTTTGCTCATCCTTAGTTTATCTTCTGCAAATGAGCATGTATAAAACAGTCCACCTACTGTTCTAGTTGCTACGATATAATGCAGTTCCACTGAATGATCCTGTTAACCTAACCTTCAATTTGCTGGGATTTGAACTCTGAATTACAGCTTACTAACATAGTTTAACAGCTGGTACAAGGGCTTCTTTTGAATTTTTAATCACATGAATTAAAGATTGCTGGAGATGCTTTTCAGGCCTCCACTAGCAGTGATCCAATGTACAGAAAGACAAGTATAGGTAGCCCCATGAGGATTAAGAGCACAAAGGTACTATGGCTTGTGAAGCTATGCTGCACTCTTTGCTTGCCAAATTAGGAATGCTGGTGCAAATTATTCATGTGAAGATAAATTCACATTATGGCTCCAAATGGATTTCAAAACCCCTTTTTAGCTCGCATTTTTACACACAGTGTGCATCGCCGGAGCACAGGTTTTGAAGATAAAGCTTAGTTTAGCAAAATGTTTCTTCTGTTCCGTGTATAAAGGGAACACAGACACTCACACACAAAGCAAGAGACAGAAAGAAATATATATAGAGAGTGATTGCAACTGATATCTGGAATGCAATGAAAACAAACATGACCGTCTGTGGATGTTTCGGGGTGGATGTAATCATTTGTTGCCGTCGTACAGCGTGCGGAATGCGCGTGTTTAGATTCAGCACTCTTTGTGTCTCCCGTTATTTATTCCAAGAAGAGGTTTCTTATTGAGGATATTTCTCAGGGAAAGGGGGAAAAAAAATAAAAATGAAAGGGATAAAAAAAAAAAAAAAAAAAAAAAAGGAGAAAAAAATGTAGTTCAACTGGAAGCTTCTCTACCCTGACACGCCAGCTGATGAGCGCTGTGAGAACTTGGGAAAACAGACCCTGCCTCCCAAGTTCACTACCCCTGCAAGCCTGAAGATCAGCAGAATAAAGTGGATGGAGTTATTTAAACAAAGTAAGTAGGGGAAGGAAAAAAAAATAAAAATAAAAAAATAAAAAAATTAGGGCAGCAGGAACAAGAAAGCATGTTGCTTCTTAATTATGCTGTGTTCTCTCTCTAATGGATTGGCCTCCCCACACGCTCTAAGTAAAGCAACTGGCATGTGGCATCCTCTGCAGAGAGAGGAGCGGTGGCAAGTGTACAGCTGTTCGTGCTGACACACAGGTGTTGGATTTTTGGATCTGTTAGCTAGACAGATTTTTAAGGGTGTACGGGGGAATCATCTGCAGTTGCTGTACAGAAAGTGAGTTGTCCAAGAATACCGGAGTTAATTATTATGTAAATCCCACTCCACAGCCAAAGCTCGGGGCTGGAGTTGGAGCTGTGCTGCCCCTGTGCCCTGCCAGCTCTGGGTCACTGTCTGATTTCCTTGCTGTCCCCTGTTCATGAGGAGCTGTGGTGAGCTGGCAGCGATGGACAGCTGTGACAGCAGAGGCAGGAAGGTCAAGTGGGGATGAGCAGCCGGGGTGGTCCCTGTGTCTCTCAGCTGGCACGGCATCTCTGGGAAGACTGAGGTGGCCATGCCAAATCACTGAAGAGGTGATGCTGAAGCTTCAGGGATGCTTTTCCCAGTCCTCAGGGAAAGCCTTAAGAGCAGCAGGTGGGGAGAAAGTTCAGGCAGACTTTCAGCAGTTTATTGTCCTTTTATCAACAGGACTTGCTCTGGCACTGAGGGCTCATGCTGCACAAACAGTCCTGAGCCCACAGGTTTTGGGCAGGGTGAAGCTGGGGTAGAATACATTTGAGTGGAAACAAGGAATGTCATCTCCTACCAAATTCCCCCTATGGATAGGCAGTGATTTCTCCTTTCTCTTTTGCAAGCCTATTCACCCAAGGGTGCCTTGGTTTCCTCAAATAACATGTTATTTGATTTCATGGAATAATAGATGTTATTTCAATACAGGTCAGGGTGCCATGTTTTCTGTAAACTACTAATATGTATCAACTTTTATATTTTTAATGATCTTTATATTTTTAATAAGCTGCCAAATGGAACAGAGGTGTCAAGAGTGACTGGAGGGATGTGACCAAACAAGGCCAGGTTGGAAAGGGCTTTGAGCAACCTGGTCTAGTGAAAGGTATCCCTGCCCATGGGGAGGGGGTTTGGAAAGATGGGCTTTAAGTTCACTTCCAACCCAAACCGTACTATGATCTCAAAATAAAAGGTTTTGATCAGCTGCAGTTTATGGGACAATTTCTCCTCCATTGTACTTCAGGGCTCCTGGGGTGGATCAGAGGGCTGCTGAATCCACCTGAATCCACCTGAATCCAACAGCTCAAAGGGATAAATGCTACAACTTCTTATTTGGCCAGTTTTAGACACAATTTCATCCTGATAGAGACTAAATTTTGTTTTATATGCTCTGGGACCCCTGGGCTTTGGACTTGTGCCGGTAGCCCTGCCAGGTGTCGGTGATTGTCTGCCTCCTGCTGCCGTGGTGGGCTCTGACCTGTCCAGGTTGCATCGCTCTGGTGGCGGCTGAGCATCGCTCTGAGGGGCAGCACCGGGGCACAGCCGGAGCAGCACGTGGTCTAGTAACGCTCTCCTGTAATTCAGATTTGAGTGATGAAACCCAAGAATGCAGAGCAGCTGGGAGCGGGTCTCAGAGTGCTGATAGTGGGCAAGCTGGGGAGTATCACATTTCTCCCCGGGGAGCAGGCTTCCCCCCCCCCACCCCAGGGTTAAGTCTTTTGTTTTGTTTGTGTATTCTGCTCTCAGTTTTGCTCTTTTCCCCGAAGTTCACAATGGGAAACAAATCAAATTCATCTCTTTTCCTTGCAGTTTCCCAGGGAGGAGGAGAGGAGGAACACCTCATCCCACCGTCCCGTGACCCGCAGCCTCTCTCGCCGATCTCCAGGGCTGCGGCAGCCGCCCGCTCGCTCCTGGCCCGGCCTCGCCGCGCAGCTCCAGAGGTCTGGATTTACCATCCATCACAGCAGCTCCGGTTCCAGCGCTTGCTAAACGCCTGAATGTCCCGCTGGCTCGATGAACAGCTTTCAGCTTGTGGTACATTACACAGCCACCGGGTGAATGGGGCTGAGCGTTCCTGTTTGGCTGCGAGCGCCGCGTTCACCTGAGCTCGCTGGCAGGATGAATAGTTCGCCGCGGTTCTGGTGCTAACCCCCTTTGTGAACTAGCAGTGAGCCATGTACCTTATTACAAAGGCCGACAGCTCCCTGGAAACTCAAATCCACTCTTTTCCCCTTCCCTACCGTAGGGAGCTATAAAAGAAAAGGACTTGGTTGGTAGGCATGTAATATAACAAAAACCCCTCTGTTGTGGCAAGATCCAGACTCCCCAGTAACAATGGGGATTATGCTCTCGCATCGAAAATGCAGTTGCTAGTTTTAACTGCAGTACCTTATTACAGATTCCTACAGAGCACATTTATGTCAGGGGCTTGGATGTTTAACTTAAGTCAAGCCTGGTAGCAAAGAGAGCTCGACAACCTCTGGTTTGGGTTGGTTTTTTCTGTTTTTTTTTTTTTTGTTTTGTTTTTTTTTTTCTTTTTTTTAATATGGAGGGGGAAGATGCAGCTCGATATGCTGCCTTGGTGCTACCTTTCCCCAAACCACTTCTCAGGGAGCTTTAAATAGCCTGACACTGGCACCGGGCAGGAGCTGGCAGAAGAATGGATTTTTTCATCTGATGGCTCGCCAAGGTTGTTTTCAAGAAGGAGAAGTAGAAGAAGAAGTGGAAAGAAAAAACCCAAAAAACCCCTTTTGCATGCCAGTCATTCATTGCCTGCCAGTTCCCATGGTTCTCCTACGGATGGTAGCCACAGAACTATTCAAAGTACAGCAAACACTGAGGAAAGTGAAAAGAAACTCATGAAGCAGAGAACAGAGAAGGGAAAAGAGTTGGGTATGGGATACATGGTAGTAAGAGTCACTTAGGGATTACTTCAGGGCGTACCATGAATGCTTCACTCAGTGCCAGCAGTCACTGCACCAGCACATTTTAGGGAGGACCTAGCTCACTTCTTCAGGATGGGGAAACCAGCTGATGTCACAGCAAGTGGGGGCAGTGGGGAGGCAGTGGCTCTGTTCTGGGGTATCACATATGGAAAGAAGAGTGTTTACAATGTCATTTAGCTGCACTTGGGAAGAGTATGTACAGTCCTCTGCATGGACTGCAGATCCCAGGGGACTTGTGCCATAACTCTCTTTTCTGCTCTTTCATCCTCTGGAGTGGAGTAAGTGTTTGTTTTTTAATTTTGATTTTCTTCTTAATATTAATTTTTGTTTGTTTCATAAGTCAGGGAAGGAAAAGAACAGATGAAGCATGATGTCCCATCCCTGGCAGTGTCCAAGGCCAGGTTGGATGGGGCTTGGAGCAGCCGGGGATAGTGGAAGGTGTCCCTGCCCATGGCAGGGGGTTGGAATGAGATGAGCTTTAAGGTTCCTTCCAACCCAAATCAGTCCATGATTCTAAGTCTTGTCATTTTCTTGACACTAATTAATTTCTCTTACCTCCAGGGCAGGGGAGCTGTAGGTGGAGATCTCTATAATGAGACCACTCGTGCAAGGGACATCTGCATTGCCTCCACTGTGTGTATCATATTTAACCCCCTGGGACGAGAGAGGTGATGTACCAGAGAAAACAGAATTATCTCATTCAGAGCAAAACTTTTATAGACATAGAGAGTTTATCACTATGGATTTTTCTGATACAGTTAAGCACAGGAAAGATGCTGAGATGGATCAAAACCTTCTTTCCCTGGGAGTGGTACAATGTGGTTTCCATATTGGTTTTCCTTTAATACTTTCATTATCAAAAATCTCTTTTCTTTGACAAGCTCTTTGAAACCCTACAGATTTATTTGTTGTTTACATTATGAATGGCACAAATCAAACCATACAGGATTGGATCAGAGGATAGCTTTCCACTGACTCTGATTAAAAGATAATGGACAGTTCTGAGATTCATCTCTCTCTGGAGTTTCTTGTGCCTGAGGTTGGTGTCTAGGACAGACACCTGGTCCTGTGACTTTTGCAATTCCAGTTACTCTTCCTGGTGCCATGTGAGGGTCTCCCCTGCATTCCTGTGTGGGACAGGTTGTCCCCTGCTTTTGTACTCTTGTGAAATAAAAACTCAGGAGTTACTTATGGTATCAAATTATGTATTGTTTAGGGAAAAAAAACACCACAAAATCCACCAAAAACCTCCAAAATCAAACCGTTCTCTGAAGGAAGAGGAAGCTGCAGTTGGAGAAGAGGGTCTAAGAAGAGCAATAAGAGCTTTTAGGTGTCTTGAAGTCTGACTCTTGTGAAGATAAGAGGAACTAAAAGTCATAGCAAAATTAATATTTCCCTACAGCCACGGAAAGTCTTTGTACTTGAGCAGAGCAGCTTTACAAGCAACAGGTGAAAGGCAGTGATGAGCACCTGCCCAAATCTGAGGCCCAGAAGGCTTTGAGGGTGCTGGTGTTCCCCAGGAAGGTGAGACCCTCAGGGCTGTGCCACCACAAAGGGGGTGCTGGGATGGCCAGGGCCCACTGGGGTTTGCTCAGCACATGCTCTGTGTTTGTGTAAAGAGCAGAGGGTCCCAGGGAGACCCCGATTGTCTCACCAGCTCCCAGGCCCTCTCTCACACAGCTGCAGCCCTGATTCATCTCTGTTCCCAGGCTCTCCTCGCCAGTGAGAGTGCAGCAGGCACCTGGTGTGCTAAATAATCCTCGAGCAGTAGGCTCGGAGATCATTAACTCTTCCGTCACCACGCCAGGGTGTTGTGCAGAGCACAGGCCTGGCAGAGGGAGAGGATCCCACAGGAAAGCAGCGGAACACCTGGTTTTTATTCAAGTGGTGTACTCGAGGAGCACAGTGCTGCAGATCTAATGTGCAGGGCAGCCTATTTCAGAGCAGTGCAAAGGGGGAAAAAGGCAGCCTGAAGTGTGTGTGGGTCTTCTCAAAACACCTGCAAGTAATATTGGAGAGGACAGATGTGAGATGGAGATGTGAAAGGGTGAAAGTGGCTTGATCCCCACCTCAGCTGCAGGAAGGCAGGGAGCAGCATCAGGGGAGCGTTTGAGGGAGGTCAGGTCGAGCAGCAGGAGGCTGAGAGCTCCTTTTGAATCTCTAAAGCCAGAGGTTACTGTCAGCCTGGCTGCTCCTCAGTGCTGCACAGCAAAAGGTTGGGATGGGGAGCAACAGTCCCAGGAGACGAGGAGCCCCTTTCGCTGTGCACATCGTGGCTGGACACCAGGAAGCATTTCTGCACTGAAAGGGTCATTAGGCATTGGAGGGGGCTGCCCAGGGAGGTGGTGGGGCCCCTGGAGGTGTTCCAGAAACCTCAGTGCTCTGGATTAGTTGTCAGGGTGGTGTTTGGTCAAAGGTTGGACTCAGTGATCTTGGAGGTCTTTCCCAACCTAAACGATTCTGTGGTTCTTTGATCCCTGCAACTGTTTCCTCCATCACAAGCTTCCCACTGGTTTAAGAGGCTCCTGCCCTTTTGTGCCCTCATTTCGAGAAGGATATGGCTTTGTACCACTAAAAGAGGTACACAAAGGAAAGGAGTTGACAATGACTCTCTTTAGAACCTTTCTCTGACTCTTTGTGCTCTAGGAAATGATGGAGTGGGAGGAACACACTCGATGCAAGCATGTCTGCCTGTGACCCCACACTTGTGCAGCAGGTTGTGCACTGGCCCTGTGGAGCTTCCTTCATGCTCCTGGTGATTTATAGGAGAATTGGCAGCAGGAAATGCAGCTGAAAAATGTCTGCTATCCTACAAAATAAAGTAAGTGCTGCATATGTCTAAGGGGGACGGGCCTGGGGTCTGCGATGGCACATTATAAAGACCCCCAAAAAAAGTTCTACATGCTGAGGAAATGGTCATCTGGGACCAAAATCTGACTTTGTTCTGGACCTGATGAATAATTCAAAAGGCCAAACTGATATTCAGGTGTGGGTGCAGACCTCTCACTTCCCAATGCACCTACTGTGGGTAAGCCATTGTTCTGGATGACCAGTGCAATTCCAAGGACACAAAGTGCTGGGAGAAAGACAGGAAATCTGTTTAAATACATCCCAGAAATGATGAGTTACAGGAAGGTTATTTAAAACTTAAGGGAATTTGGCAGAGTGTCTATTGCTGTTATCCCCTTCCTTCCTTGGTCCCAGCTCTCTGCCATGTTAAAGTGAGCAGCAGAGGTGGCCCTGTCAAGCTTTCAAAAGGCAGAATACTGAAAAGGTCAGAGTAGTAAACTATGACAGAGCATGTAAGTCATTATCATTCTAATATTGCCTCTGTAATGAGAACGAGAGCAGAGCAAATTATTGTGAAATACATTGTAAAACTTGGGAAAATGTAGTTCTATTGCTGCCTAAGTTCTTTAATGACAAGTGGATTCTGTGTGTGTCTTTATAAACATGCTCTGTAGCTTGAAGGAGGCTGAAAGAAAAAGATTTGTGGCAATGTCCATGGTAACTATTCATTTTTCCCCCCAACCATAAGGAAAACTCACATTGCTGCAAGCTTGGGAGAAACTGAAACAAACTAAAGAGCTTGGGGATTTTGATTTCTTGTTTGTTTGTTTTGTCCGTTGTTTGTTTTTATTTAGGGTCTGTCAAAACTTTGGCATTAATTCCTGTCATTGGAATAACACAAAATTGAGGGTGAGATTTTTTTACTATATCTAGGTCCATGTAACTCATAAAAGTTCCATGCTGTGGAATTTTATTGCTGGTGGTACCTGGACTAGTTGCTAGAGATGTTTCTTTTGCAAAATTTTGGGTAACTGATAACTTACAACCTCTTATAGATTCATGAACAGAAAACAGTCAAAAAATAGTGATGTTGGGAGCTGGTAGAAGAGCTCATAGCAAAATAAAAAAGGGATTGAAGAAACACGTGTGGAGGTAAGTCCCAATTAATTCTGGGTGTTCCATCTGTGGGTGATTGCTGTGCTGAAATAAATCCCTCAGAACCACTCTCCATCCCTGCAGGGGGACACCAGGCCAAGAGGGTTCACTGCAACTGATGGGAACAGAAGAGGAAATGTCCTCAGGTTGTGCCAGGGGAGGTTTAGGTGGATATTAGGGAAAATTTCTTTACTGTCAAGGTGATCAAACATTGGAACAGCTGCCCAGGGCAGTGGTGGAGTCCCCATCCCTGGAGGGATTTAAAGGCATTATAGAAATGGCACTTGGGGACGTGGGTTAGTGATGGTCTTGGCAGTGCTGGAGAATGGATGGACTCAATGATCTTAAAGACCTTTTCCAACTCAAGCAATTCTATGATTCCATGCTTCTGTCTTATTCTGACAACCTGCAGCCTTTTATGCACTCAGAGATTTAAATAAAGTCGATTATGGGTTGATTTCTGTAAACCGTGGAGAACTCCACTTGACTGGGTTTACAAGCTGGCTTTTGTCAGCTTGGCTTTCTTTGATATCTGAGATTGCAAATGAAAATACAGAATGAAATGGAAGTTGCACCAAATGTGCAATATGTTGTTTATACCGAGGAAGATGGCATTTCTGGGTGAACTGTACACATGCAGGGCTTTGATCTTCAGGTGGGAGAAGCCGCAGTCAGAAAGTGCTCATGGCATTTCAAAACTAAGTTGTGGCCACAGGGAACCACCTGTGATATATTCTGGCTCAGGTAATTCAGGGACACAGAGGGAAACAGACTCTGCTCATCTTGTTCCAGCCCCTGCCATGGGGACCTTCTACCATCCCAGGTTGCTCCAAGCCCTGTCCAACCTGGCCTTGGACACTTTCAGGGATCCAGTGGAAGCCACAGCTTCTCTGGGCACCCTGTGCCAGGACCTGCCCACCCTCACAGGGCAGAATTTCTTCCTAATATCTAATCTAAACCTGCTCTTTTTCATTTTGAAGAGGTTCTTCCCTGTCCTATCACTCCATCTTTCTTGTAGGATCCCTTCAGGTACTGTAAGGCTGAAAATAGATCATCCCAAAGTCTTTTCTTGTACAGACCCATGACAGTGGCTGTCCTGAGTTGGACTAAATGTCCCTGGTGGGTTGGACTGAAGGTTCCTCAATGCCACTGCAGCCGCTGGCAGTGTCCATGAAATCAGGACAAGGGACACCTACTCGGAATTCTTTGAAACACTCTTCTGGAAAGTAGTGATTCAAGATGGCTTTTGTTGGGAACATCTGGGATTTGGTTTCAGGCTCAGCTGCAGTGAATGTGAGGAAAAGTGTGTCTTCACGGTTAATTTTTAGCTTATGCGACAACATTTAACGGGGCTGTTGAAATGTTTAAAAGATGGCACACACATAAGTGTTTGTGGCTCCTCTGTTGGTGAACAATCTGCTCTGACCACAGCATGAACTTGATTTATGTGAGAGGGCTGAAGTACCACAGGACACCAGAAACCCCTTGATCTCAAGGTTTCCTGGCTTTGGCAGAGTTTGCACAGGAACAAAAAATTTGTGAAAGTCTGTGAGCTCCTTGACTTTTACAGGGGAGGGTGGGGGTTCTGAGAAACCAACTCTCACCCCACACCTCACATTGGCAGGTAGTTGAATTCCTCCAAGAAGTCTTTATTCAAGGGACATGAAGCACAGCACCAGGTCATGGCCTTCAGAGGGAAATATGGAACCGTAGAATCTGCCATAGCAGGCAAATACTTCCCCTCATATCAATTTGACTAAATAAGTTCTGTCTACTTCAAAATACCAGGCTAGAGGTGTATTAAATATCCAGTGGGAAGTGTGTGGTGTTGCAAGGGTTAACTGGAGCATCAGTAGCTTTCTGAGAAAGCAGTGGGGGGAAAAAATCTGGACCCAGATTCCAGATCCTGGTTCCAGCTAAGCTTCATGGGGTGAGCCTGACTCTTCTCTTTAAAAGGCAAAAACAATACAGTGCCCCAGTTATTCTTTTATTTTGCAAAATGTCAAACTGCATGTGATCCATTTAATTTCTACAAGTGTTCCAAATGGGAGAGCTGTCTAGATATTCCTTTAATTGAGCAATACCCTGCATAGCAACTCTAGTTTCAAACATTCCTGAAAAAGCTACAATAGTCCTAATACACATACAGAGCTTCACTCAGAATATAAACTCATTTTTGGAGTTAAAACTCTATTTAACCTGTAGTTGTAACTCCTTGTTGAACTCTCTTCATCTATTTTTCCTTCAATCTGGCTTGTAAAAATGATGCTTTTTTTTTTTTTTTCTTAAAGTTGTCTATAAGATCTTCCTCTGATGATGGATCTGTGCTGCACACTCACCTCCCAGAGCTGAGAAAAGGTCACTGGCAGTTCACTCTCTCCTTAAAATCTGAAAGAGTGAGTTGCTCTGTAGTACTAAAGTTACATATAGAAGCTGTGAGACATAAAAACAATATTGTGCCAGCCTGTCAGAAATTCACGGAGCAGCTGCCCCTCAGGTTTCTCGTGGATGCATATGTGCATTTATCTGGCATTTTCCAAACTGTAAAAGGTCTGAAAGGTAACTAAAACAACCACGGCAATTTATTCACTGAGCAGAGGACATGGCTAAAGGAGTGAAAATCCTGTGGGGCTCTTTCCCCCCCACACACCTTTCCTTCTATTTTTTCCCTCACTGGCAAGAATTTGGACTTCGTTTGTCATCTTGTGGGCCTACCTATAACAGTGCAAAGGTGAAATGCCTGAATATTAAGCCATAATCCATCATTGTACACACACTAATTACTTTCTGTCCTCCCTTCCTCTTGTCACCGTGGTCCAAAGCAGGTTTTCAGAGGCTGAGTACATCCATCTGAGATGTTTAGCTGCCACGCTCCACCGCATCCCTGTATGATCTGCCTGGGCTCAGGCCCCCAGAGGAAATTTGTGCATGCATACTGTATGTGAACTTTAGATAAATAAATAAACAGGAGAAACAGCTTCCAGATAATTGAAAGCGAGTGAAGGAGGGAGCAAAAAGAAAACAATTTCTCAGGGGAGAAGCAGGCTGAGGTGGCAGGTATGATTAAAATCCATATGATTTATGAGTAGGTGCATTACTAACATGACAAACCCTTAGCGTTTGTTTGTTTTGTTGCATTTGACAATAAAGTTTCTTTTTTTCACCCACTTTTTTCTTTCCTTCGCCCCCCCTTCTCCTTTCTTCCTTTCTTTTTTTTTTTCCTCCTTGTCTCCTTGCTGCAGGTTTTGCTCAGGAGTTAGCCACTCAGGAATTCCTAGTGCCTGACTGAGCAGTAATTTAGCAAGCTCTCTTGTGCTCTTTTCCTGTCAGCATTAACATGTCAATTCATTTTAATAGTCTGGGCATGCGCAGAGGGGATGCATTTTCTCAGTAGGTATCCCATGAGCCCACCCCGTGGTGCAGAAATGTGTTATAGCTTGTCTCAGGCCACAGAGACTTCAGCAGGTTTATTTTCATTATGGCCAAGCATATTTGTTAAGACAAAGCATGAACAAGAGAAAAGAATACACAAAAATGAGACTTTAAAATATTAAAGGGGGAATCTATGTGTCTGATTGGTAATTTATGACCTGTGCACAGAAGTGGTTAGAAAGGACTTCTTTGCATGATATCATTACACGGGTTCAAGAAAATGCATGCTGTCACTTCCTCTGGTTTTTGGGAATTAAATGATATCATGCCACATTAGGAATTATCTGCAATCGTGATCAATAGTTTAATTGGGTTTTATATCAACCCAAAATTTACTTGCCATCTTTCTTATTAAAGAGCCTTCAGATAGATTTGTATCTAATGTTTTGGCTCCAGTATATAAAACCAAGGGCTATTCAGACCAAGAGCCAACCCTTGGATTACAACATTATCTTTCGATCTAAAAAAAACCTTGAATTTTTACACACTTTAAACTTGGGAGTTGAAATTGTAGATTCATGAGAAGAAAGAAGCAAAAAACTAGAAAGCTACCTCTTGGCATCTCAAATGACATGTTTCCAGATGCAACCCAAATTAAGCCAAGGTATTTTGGTTGTACAGTACCTTAGTGGAATTAAATATTTAAGCACGCAGAGCTGTGGTATCAACGTCCGTATGGCTCAAATACTTCTTCAGCCCAGCTGGACTCAGCTACATTATCTAAGTGACCTGAAAAAGGTAAAATCATAGTTTATTTTTAAAGGATTCTCTTCTCTTAGGGAAAATACACTTTTGTGGGAAGTTTGGCCTTTCTTACTCTCTGTAGGCACAAGGAACTGCAACATCCTCGAACTCTGTTGGGAACTAGTGCTAGTTCTGTTGTTGAGTAGGTGGAGAATTATGTCAGGAATCTGAAGCCTGGCCTAGAGATTCCCCCTCATTCCGCTGGGGAAGGAACAAACTAATTTCCTCAAAAAGGGAATGCACAAAGTACCCTTTTTAAGGAACATGCTCTGCTCGAGGCTGGTCAGCAGGGCTTTTCCCAAAAGCAGCTGGCACGAGACCTCGCGTGACAAAACACTGTGGCACAGGGCTATAGAAAAGCCAAACTAACCCGTGCTTTGAGCTGAGCTGTGGCTGTCCACTGGTCAGACAGTTGCTCTTCATGGCCTGAAAAAGCGAGCTCAGTGACAGAGGAACTGCTGGGTCTAAGGGAGAGCTGCAGCTCCTGACGCACAGCACATCTGCTAAAAGAAGGAGCAGAGGCATGGTCAGTGCTCCATGACTGGAGGGTAGCACAGGACTGCTGAAACTGGTTTCTGGTGAGCCATTCCTACAGCAGACAAAACCTAGTTTAGGTAAGGGGAACTCTCAGACTGTGCCCAACACCCTGAGAAATAGTTGTATAGGAAATGTCAGGACATACCTGCTGGGTGAGAGCCTGTGATTTGTCAGTGGGAGGGTAGAAATGTCCTGGACAGTTGTGTAATGTGTCACCAAACCACCTGTGGCCACAGCCCACAGACCTGTCCCTCTGGGAGGGTTATTTTACCATCAGAGTGTGTGGCTGGTGGGTCTCAAGGAGATCCTTCTCCTGGTGCTTTGAGGAATTTGGGCAACTTGTTCTAACATCTTTCAGTCAAAAATTTCCTCCTAACATCTAACCTAGATCTCCCCCCTTTAATTCAAAAACAGTCCCCTTGCCCTGTAACTATCTACCTGTTTAAAAAGCCAGTCTCCGTATTTTTATAAGCTCCTTATAAGGGTTTTATTTCCAGGATAAAATATAGATAAGTCTGGAGACAATTAGCCTAAGGTTAGCTGGTACAAGAGACATTGAAATATCATCAGGTGTGTTTTTAGGAGGTGATGTGCATGTCCAGTAATTGAACTCATTGGCCAAATTTTGCTTAAATTTGATAACTAGCCAGGAGACACAACCTGTTTCTGTAAATAATCTATAAGGCAGAGAAGACTTTTGAACCAACAACCTCACAAGCACTGTGATCTCATTAGGCACCTGGAAGCAGGAGGAAAGAGAAAGAGGTGTTAGGAAGAGCCCAGCAGCAATAAAATCTTTAATTCAGCTGCCTGTGTGACTTCTCCTCAGTCTAATAAGTAACAGAGGCAAAGTTTGCTCCGTGTGGGAGTTTTTCACTAATCACAGTCCAGGAAAAGATGCACTGCCAGCTCTAGATAAGCGTGATAAGCAGAGGATGAGGTTTGGGAGTTGATTCCCATGTTCTGCCTTTTCCCATGGAGGCTAAGGGTTCGTGCAAGGAGGTGCATCCATCTGTGCCAGACTTTACAAACACGTGCTCTCACCCTGCGAGTTTTACTGCCAAGTTGCTCTACCTTAAATCACTCTCAAGGAGGGTTTGAACTGTAATTCATGTTGGGTTCTGGCAAAACCGGGAATAAAGATGTAAAAGTGAAATGATTTGGTTCCTGAGAGAAAAAGCAGGGGAAGGGGGGAGTGTGGGGGCACTTTACAGCCACATGGCAGTTTCACCATGTGGGAAAAATGTCTTCTGAACTCTAAATAGCAAAATTGCAAAATCCTTGAGCATTTCAGGGAGATCAGTCATAGCAAAGAGCAACACAGGAGGCGGGGAAGGAAAACCTGAGGTTTTAAGAGCAAGACAGGCAAAGCTGCTTGAGGGAAGGGTGCATGGCATGAACTCCCCAAATTCACACAGGCGTGAACCTCCCAAATTTCTTGATCATCAAGAAGACACTCAGAGTTGCCAGGGAATCTCCCAGCCCCGTGGGGGGCAGGAGGACCCCTCCATCATTTCCCATCCACCACACAGCCAAGTGAGGAGAAAAGTAATTTCTTAGGGTAGGAGGCACAATAAGACATGAAATACAAGCGTGTCTTTCACAGAATTTGTAGGCCATAAAAAGTATTTTAATGACATCTGGTGCAGGGGTGTGTTGAAGCTTAATTAATTAATCCTTGCAAAAAACTTGGAAATTCTGGGATCAAAGGTGTTGCAGAAGTGCAAAATGCCATTATTATACCTATAAATGTGTGCTTGTTAAGTTAAATGCTGTTTATTTATTGCCACTATATACTTGTTCAGCAGTGTATATCAAGTATTTTACGAACGTTTTAGAAGTACAGGTTTTTATCACATAAAACTGTCCCTGTCTCAGCCCCCCTGCACAGGCTGTCAGGTACTGCTGGTACTGAATTTCAAAACATGTAATTGAGTCTGATAATGCCTCTGCTTCTAGGTTAGTTTTTTTTGGTTTGTTTTTTTTTTTTTTTTTTTTTTTT
>VZSE01009345.1:608627-636419 GCA_013398275.1 Promerops cafer | reverse complement strand
TTTTTTTTTTTTTTTGGTGTGTCTGTGGTGTTTTCCAGTCTGTAATATTAACATGGATGCTGCTGCACAAGAAGCAGAGATTATGCACAGCGGTCCATAGCCATGACTAAAACCTCCAAAATTAACTTCAGGGTTGGTTTCAGCTTGGTACGTGGTTGCAGTTTTCTGTTCCCTCTCTCTTCCTTTCTGTTCCTACAATCATTAAGGCTGGAAAAATCCTCCAAGATGGAGTTTTCACCTTTAAACCATGTCACAAAGTGCCACATCTCCTCGTGCTTTGGACCATTCCAGGGCTGGTGACTCCACCACTGCCCTGGGCAGCCTTTTCCACTGCTTAATTCCCCTTTCAGTGCAGGAATTTTTCCTAATATCCAACCTGAACCTGCTCTGGAGAAACTTGAGGCCATTTCCCCTTTTCCTATTCTGTATTCTAACATCTGTCCTACACAATTAAAAATATTACATTTAAGTTTGTCGATTCCATACCTAATTTGACCAAACTCATTGAATTGATCTCTCCCACCCACCTAGAATTTTTTGTTTGCTTGGGTTTTTCTTGGGGTCTTTTTTTTCTGTGTAACAATTTATAAATAATAGAAACCATAATCAATGCTGTGTTCTCACTAATTCAAAATTCAGCGTTGGAGATTGTTTACAAATCAGAGGAGCAATGCACGTGCATCCTCAGCAGTCAGTTAGAATGCAGGGTCTTTTTTTTTCCTCCTCTATTTGAGTATGTAGTAAAATTATTCTTTCCCTTAGATTTATTTCAGCTTTTGTTAAATGATTGGCTTTATGGCTTCCCATAGTTACATGGAATCTTCTGGCTGACACCAGAAAAAAAAGTTTAGAAATGCACTCCCTGTGATTCATAGCAGCATCATTTGGACTAAATTTGTAAATTCTGTGCAGATGACAATAGCATCTTTGTAAGTCTTTTAAAATATAAATGAAATATGAGTTTTCTTTCAAGGTACAAAATGTCATTAAGGGCTCAGGTGGTTAAAATCAACATGAAAAATACATGCTGCATTTTCCCTCCTTAAATGCAATAATGTAATCAGATTTCAAGTCATCTTACCTACCTCACTTACAGCTTTATGGAGATTAATTAGTTTTTAGCCCCCAGTCACATGATCTTTTCTGACTGCCATTTAGCTACATTTGCTATCTGACTTGAACCTGTAAGCTGTCTCCAGCCCCAGAGGACAGATTAAATTTTAGTATTGGTTGCCTTCTTCCTTTGATTTAAAGGTAGATAGTTAGAGCCATAGTTCAATTATTCTTTGTTGTTAATTAGCCATGTGTTGTCATCATTTCTTTGGGCAAAGCACGTGTTTGATGAAAGAGGTGAAAAATGGCTTAAGAGTAGGACACAACTTTCATGTGTTTGAGGTGAAAAAGATTTTTCCTGATCAGGTGCAGAGCCATATGAACACTTTTAATTCTCATCTGTATCAGCCACCTCTCCCTGCTTTGTGAATGTCTGGCTTTTATGCACTGCTGATCGATAAGGTTACCTTCTCATTTCTGTAAAATGAGCTGGCCAGGGAGGAGGAGAGGAAATATTTCAGTTCTCTTCCCCAAGCAGGAGCGAGGCGAGCTTGTGTGTGTGTGGCTGTGACTTGGCTTTTGTTTTCTAAATTTTCCCCTTAAATTAACTTGAACACTTTTTCTATAATGTGATTTTATGTAAAGGGAATGTTTTATTCCTTGTTGCAAATGATTTCCAGGGCCATTTAATATCCAAATAAATTCCCTTCTTCTCTCCTAAGTGTATTGGAGACGATAAATGTAGATTGGATAAAAACAGTGTGTAGACAAAATCCTGCCCTTAATTCTGGGTATCCTGTTTACTTCAGTGAAATCCTCCTTTCTTGAGTCAGAAAAGTACATTTTGGCCCATACTCTGAAAAGACAAGAAATGGATAAGCTTCAGGGGGAAAATAGAAGGATTTTTTTTTTTTTTTTTCTGTTTGTGATTAAAAATAAAGAAGTAAATAATAAAGGGATTTGACTAGTGTTGGTGCTTAGGATGGTGTATAACTGGGCTCCTCAGCATATATAACAAAAGATCAAAGGGATCTCTGCCTCACATAAGTTAAGGAGTTCTTGGAGTGAAGGCTGTGTGGTTTTTCCCTAGGTGAGGGCTGGAAGAGAGTTAAGATAATGAAGGTGTTATCTATTACACGTTGAGAAAACATCAGAGCCAAACCCATCGAAGCCTTTATACAGACATTACATGTGGCTGCCTATTTGCCATTTGTTTCCTAAATTTCCTCTAATTTGCTCTTCAGCAAACATTCACCTTGGTTAAATAGGGCTCAGCTCAGCAATATTCCGCAGAACCGCGGCGTTTCCTGGCTCCGGCCACCAAGGCTCTGCAGGATTTTCACTGCTCAGGTGTTGCAAAGCCTAATCCTTATTCAGGAACCAAAATGATCCACTTTCCTTGCCTGCGGTGCTTGGATCCCTGCCTTTGGCAGTAGCCCCAGACTCCTGCAGAAGATGAAGACATCCCTCCATGCCTATAGATGGAAAGGCGCCAACATGGATGCCATCAGAAGGACGCAGCTGAGCATATGCTGAGAAAATTGTGGCATCCATACTGTACATGGGGAAGGGCTGACTGAACACACCAGTTTGTTGAAGCTTATGGCCCTGAAAAGGAAACATAGGTTTCCTGTAAATGTCATTCAGGGATATGCTAACTGTTATTTCCTGGCGCTGGATCATGATGCTTTCAACACATTCTGTTCATCTACCTCTGCTGCCTGCCTGCCTGGCTGTGCACAGCGATAGCTCTCCTGTCTTCTCACCTTTCCCTCCTCCCTGCGCAAGGCTAAGGTAAGAGAGACTCAGGCAAAAGGGAAAAAAATGGCTTGGGGATGGAACACCAAGGGGAAAAAAAAAATTAAAAGGGATGGTTTGGTGTTGCGTGCCTTCCCCTGGTTGCCACCTTACTGGTGTGCTTGGGCTCCATCCCTTTGACTCTGTTAGGAGGGACCTGGTCCCCTGGTGCCATTCTGCCATGGAATTCCATTTGTACAGATTGGTTTCAGCCTTAGTGCCCATGCCAGGGCTGCTCTGCTGTAGAATCTTCAAGGGTTTCCCTGTGTACCTCCTGCAGTGCAAATTCTCTCTTCTTCTGCCTGCATTGCTCCCATTCCCTCCAGGTGCTGTGTTTTGGGGTGGAGGTGTCAGCCAGTGGGAAGGGGCATCAAGGAGATGTGCAGTCAGGTGTCAGGATCACACTGTCCGCCTCATCCTGGCTGCTCCTCCTTCCAGTGCAGAGAAATTAAAGGAAAAAAAGGTGAATTCTTATAACTTATCTGCTGAGGGCATCCTTCCAAGCCAGGGGCACGGACCCTGAGCTTTTGCCCTGGCGATAAAGGGGCTGTGTTATCTCCACTCCAGCTCCGCGCCCTACAACGCGCCGACGAAAAGCAAGTTTCTGTGTCTGGTGAATAAGGAGCTTTGTTTTGGGGATAATGAGGCTCCACTCCCTTTTGGCTCTCTCTGAAAGGCCCTGGCCCTGGTGAGGGAGCCGTGCCGCGGGTCCGCTGAGCGCGTGCTGACTGCGAGGGTGACGCGGCCGATTTTCGCAGCTTGTGCCTTCACAAGTCAAGAAAGGAAATGAATCAACAATTCAATATTTTCTAAGTTTCTGTATTTATTCCAATACTCCATTTCTATATTGTCACATTCCTAAAAGTCCTGTATTCATGCACAGAGCAAAAAAAAGTAAATTAAAGGTGAGTACCACTATGCCGATTTATGTCGTACCATAAATAACATTTTAATTTATGTGATAAGGAAATCATGATAACATGAAACTAAGCAGGTGCTCAAGTCATATCAGGACAGTCTGGAAAATTGTGGCTGAAGCTCCAGTTGAAATCTGGTGAAGTTGTGGAGTCTATGAAATGCTGCCATCTCTTTTTAACTGCTGGAATACGAATATGAGTACTTTTTTAATAAGTACTTTTATTTTGGACTATCTGTGTTTGGGGAGCTCTGACCTAAGTGTCACATGTCACATTCAGTGAGAGTAAGGAACCAAAAAAGGTCTTTTTATCATTATTATTGTCAACGGGTGTTTTCCTAAGCAAAAAATATCCTAGGTTTTATAAGAGAAAACCATTCCCATTTGGAAATTGAATTGTGGCTTGCCAAAATGCTGCAGCAAGACCCCCATGGTGCCAGGCAGGCAGCAGGGAGCAAGGAAAACCCCTGACTTTGGATGGTGGTGCTCTGGATCAGACAGGGAAAGTACAGGAAATGCAGGGAAATGATGGAGTTAAAGCAGGGAACAGCAGTACTGATTTCTGTGGAGAACATACGAGATTCCAGGGGTTTGCTGGGGTCTGGTGGCCCACAGGGGCTCATCAGTGGCCATCCCCAGAGGTCTATGGCTCACTGGGGAAGAACCACACCATGTGTATCTCCTGCCTGCTGTGGAGTTCGGGGTGCCCAGTTTTGGGTTATCTTGCCCATCCTCCCGTTTCTCCTTGGAGGGTTTGAGGGCAGATGCTGAGCATTTTTGGAAAATTGTGCCTCTTTGGAGCGTGCCATTTCTCCTGTTGTCAGGAATGCAAGCAAATGAGTGAAAAGCCAAAGAACAGCAAGATTTTCACCGCACAGATCTACCTTACCACTGGCTCTGGGCATGACCAGGTTTCCTTGGAGTGGAGTCATCTCTGAGGCAAATGCTTAACACAAGGAGCCAAAGGAAGCGTTGCTGTAAGGATGCCTCTTCCAGCCATTCCCAGATGCAGAAAGAAGCAGTATTCCCTGTGTTTCCCCCCAGGAAACAATGGCTGCTCGTGTAGGCTGCACTGTTAGATACCTGTTATTTACTAAGGCAGTTGAACTAAAGACCTGGGCACTACTGGACCCAGTTCATGGATATTTATTGCACCAAATCCAATCTATAATATCGTGTCAGCCTTGTACCAAAGCAGGAGACAGTTGTATTTATGATTATTAGTACAATATTGAATCATCCTGAACCAATTACTGGTCCAATTACTGTGTCATTATTATCTTCTGAATAGGGCTTGATTTGTCTGTGATAAATATGATGCAATTAAACTACCTTTTTACATAATAAAACACTGCAGGTGTTTATTCTTAAGGGTTTACGGATACCAACAACCAATAGATTTAATTAAAAAAAATCCTTGAAATAAATGTGAATTTCATTAAATTGTTCTAGCACTGGTGAATATTTTAAGACTATCTACCAAAAGATTCTCTCCCTATAATCTGTCTTAGAAGCTGTGCTAAGTGCAGAAAAACAATGACCTCAGCTTTTTAATGTTTCAATAATTAATAACATTTCTTTAAAGAACATGTAATTGGTCTGTAATAGTATAACTTAAGAAACAAAAAAGTTATGTGGGTCAAATTGCTATTACCGTTGTGTCAGTGTGAGGGATAAATGTATGCTGACTTAATGAAAAATCTTCTTAAATTCAAATTTTCTGCTCCATAATTTTAAATTTAATCTTAGATTTTTAGCACTACAGCCATAAACATAATATCGACTTCACTCCTGTTTGGTAGTAGCAATGGGTACAGAACTATGTTGTGATGGCTTTAGGTTCTGAAAAGAACAGATCATTAATGTGAATCCTACCTGGAATTGTGTCTCAGCACTGGGGATAAATACTACAGCTTTAGCTATAAACCTGCAAAAGTCAATGGAGTGTAAATGGGTATAAAACCCATTGCTGGGCTGGGTTATGCTGGTTGTCAGAAAGGAAAATCCCTCTCCCAGCTTTGCTGCTGGGCTTCCCTGCGCTGCAGAGTCTGAAGGAATGGTGATGTCAGTATTGCCTTTTTCCTCCCTCCCCCTGCTCAACTCAGCACCTGACCATCAAGTTTGGGGTTGTCTTGTGTGTGTTGGGTTTGTCTTTTCTCTCTGTGGATTGTGGCAGCACAGGATGTCAGGAGAAAGAGCAGGGCTCCTGGAGACAGGCCAGATGTTTGATATGGGAAAATTTTTTGTGTGTTGGAGAAGAAAAGGCTCAAAATTTTTTCTACCAACACTCATAGCTGAGTCCAGGGCAGGAAGGGGCTTGTGATGCAGTTTCACAGACACAGCAGGGAGGAATGAAGCAGAGTTAGGTGGCAGCTCCAGAGGAACTGTGATGCTGACCCACACCAAACTGGGCTCATGGACCCCTGGCTCTGCAGCGGGGAAGCTCCCAGGGGTACAGGCTCCAAAACAACCCTTGCATTTGCAGATTTGCTTTTATATCTACATTGCATTTGATCATTATCAGCTAGATCCTTTTATGCACACTTCCAGACATCTGTATTCTTTCCACTGAATGCATTCTAAGGAGTAGCTCTGAGATGCTTCAGCAGAGGATCTCTCCTGACTGTCTAACCCTTCACAGGAGTGCTGATGGCTCTGTGGAATAGCATTTCAGGGCAGGACACACCCCAGCTTCCCACCCTGCACCCTTGGGATTTGTCCCTGCACCTCCACAGCTTCACCCATTCTCTCCCATCCATCTTCCCTGCAGCACGGGCCAAGCTGGATGATAAAATAAAGCTCTTTCAAAAGGTTTACTAAGCAAGGCGTAAGGTCAGGCTTTTAGCTGGAAGGCTGGAAACGAAAGGTTACAAGCAAAACAAATACAAACACAGTCCCAGCCTAAGCTTAAACAACTGGATTCCTTTTCAATTGCTTGGTCTGGTTTCTCAGATGCTGAAGACACATTGCAGCTGCTGGGACTTGAAGCATCCTAACTTCTGCCCTAAGTCCTGGTGCTGTGGTGAGGCACAGGCAGCTTGGTTTCCCTCCTCTTCCTCCATTTGCTGCAGCTCCCAGGGCACACTGACACTCTTCTGGTTTGAGACAAGACCTCATTTTTGGTGGAATGACCCTGCTGTAGACACAGCACGTAGGCAGTGTGTGTTTCCTCCTCCTGCCTCTTTGGGCAGCACCAGAGCAGATCTGGGTGTTCCCATCCTGGAGACCAGACCTGGGCTCTCCCACCTTGGTTTTGAGATGCTCATAAAGGCACTGGGGGATGCTGATGCCTTCAGCCCCATTTCAGTTCCTCATTCTCACCTCTGGGGCTGCCTGCTGACCATTCTCACCCATCCTTGCTTCTAACATCAGGTATGGACTAATTCCTGCAGCATCCCTCTTGCTTGTTGTGCAGGACCCACCTCAGGGTCTGCACTGCTCTGCCACCTCCCTGAGGGGTTTTGGCACCAAAACTGGAAGAAAGGATGAAGTTAATTACACTTTCAGCTTGTTTGCAAGGTAAGGCTGGTTAGGGCAGAAAGTTGTAATGAGGGACAATGAAATAACCCAGGTCAGCTTTGTGCCTGGCTAGGGATGTTACACTCTCTTGGACAATGATGCCCTGATTTAAATTAGTCACAGCCTCACTCCAAAGCACGGATCAATAAACACTGACACAGAAACACACAGAGAAGGAGAGCTAAATTATGGGAGAAAAAAAAAAAAAAAAGTGATCCCCCAATCAAATGACAATCTAATGGAAGCATCCTGGATAGCTAATTCTGATAATTCTTTCAAAGCAGCCAACAGATTTGGGATTCTACCCTAGCCCCTCTGCCATCAAGAGCTCAGGGCCCTATTGGCATCCAGCATCAGTTTTGAGGTCTGTACCCCTGGGATGTGTCTGCCAGGGAGCACCAGGGAGCACAGCAGGTCTCAAAGACAAAAAGTATTAATGGGTGGATAATTGCCCACCTTGTAATAATTTACTGGGAACCTGATACTTTTATCATTTGTCACAAACAACTCCATGGTGTAATAATATAGGAAGTATCATTGGTGCTATTTAAAAAGTGATGGTGCAAATTACACTTCTCTTTCTGCTGAATGGTGCTAATAGCAGGGAGTTCCCATTCTTCTAATGCCAGGATTTCAATAATTGTAGATGTGCATTTGTAGGGATCAATTGATAATTTGGATCACATGCCATCAATATTTCATTTTCTCTATATTTTTAAATGAAAGGAAGAAGCCCAATTTCACAGTGGTAAGATTAAAAAAAGAATCTCATTTTGTTTTCCTGTCTGCTGTTAAGGAAGAAAGCTCATTTCTTGCAGCATAAAGGGATATAAATGAATGCAAAGAGCATTTTCCATATTGCAGAATAAAATTTACTGTTCTAACCAAAGATATTTTATATAAATTAAGAGTTTGTTTAAAAAAAAATCGAAAATGGGAACTCAATTCTAGACAACACTTAATTTAAACTAAGTGTTAAAATAAAAGCAATAACACTGAGAATAAATTAATGAACTACAATTAACTATATTTACAATAAGTGGTTTGGTTGGAAACACCTATTCCCTGCACTGATAAAATAAAACCTGCATTCTGCAAAAGCTGAAATAAGTTAAATGAAGATGCTTTTAACAAGGTTATTACTTAAGCAGTGACAGGTTTACAGATTTTAGCACCATTGGGTTTTCACAGGAGCTGCAGCAAGTGCTAAAATAACACACACCTTCAGGTTCATTAAATTCACCAGTGTGATGAAATAACTGATATTTTTCTATATTACTATAGTGCCTCAAAGAACTGACTATAAATAAGATACACTAATAACAACTGTTTGCAGTGCTAAAACAATAAAATAATTCTTCCAGGCTTATATGCAAAGGAAGAAATAAGTGTAAGGCAGACTGTTAGCAGAGTTATATCTGGTGGCTTTAATTCTACTGGTGCCATGCCTTCAGCCATTTAGTTATCATAGAAATGCCCTATAAAATGTTTTATCACTCATTGTGGCAGGAAGAAATTTGTTTAAAGGCTACATAAAGAGGGGGCTCCCGTCCCGAAATGCTCTCTAATCTGGTGTTTATTGGAGCATTTCTAAAGCCCAGCTTATGCGAAGAACTGATTTTTAAAAAGGAGCATTTCAGATGGTAGTAAATCCCACATTATGCCCTGTTTGGGAAAGAACCAATGCTGGGGGAAAAGAAGCAGATTTCTAATAAATCAATGGAGTGTGGCCTTTGGAGACCTGGGAGGCATATGGACAGTAACAGAGTATCCCAGGTTGTTCCGTGAACGATTCCATCTGGATGAGGCCTCGGTGTTATTCGCAGGCTCCTTCTCCCCTAAAACACCTCCGATCTCCCCCGCAGCCCCTCTCTCAAATGTCAGACCACCTGGGACCCGCAGCTGTCGGGCTGAAAGCGGAGCTGCCGGGGCGGCCACGGCCCCGCTGCCGTCGGGGGAAGCCGGGCGAAGCCGGGGCCTGTGGGTTTGCGCTGGCTGTGCTATTCAACACTGTGCTCCCTTCTGTGAAAAATATGGGTTTAATGTGTCTTATATAGAATGTCCTAGCGCCAGTAGGACGAAGGGGAATGGCTTTAGGATGGAGGTCAGGTTTAGGTTAGAGATTAGGAGGAAATTTGTTGCTCAAAGGTGTGGAGGCCCTGGCATAAGTTGCCCGGAGAAGCTGGGGCTGCCCCATCCCTGGAAGTGTTCCAGGCCAGCTGGAACAGCTTGGGTCAGCTTGGTCTGGTGGAAGATCTCCCTGCCCAGTGATGAGATGAATTAGATGGGTTTTAATGTCCCTTCCACCCCAACCTGTTCTGTGATTCCATGATTCTGTAGATATGTGTGTGCATGTGTGCATACATATATATAAATACACGTGTTTAAACATATCGTCACATACCTAGGCAATTGGAATAACTGTTTCCAGCTCCTGGGTTTGGTCTCCATGTGGGTGCTGCTCTCTCCATACTGATGGAGAGGTAAAGCAGGAGTCACTCTGTTGCAGTCAGAGGGTCTAATACAGGAGTAAATGGGGTTAATCAATCCCACAATGTCACAGGCTAGCTTAAATTTTGCAATGCTGTATCTTTCCTCTAAGCGATTTGCAATTTTGTTCTCTGGTAGAATCACAGATTCACAGACTGGTTTGGGTTTGAGGGAACCTTAAACTCATCTCTTTACACTCCCTGCTGTGGTCAGGGACACCTTCCACTAGACCACGTTCCTCCTAGCCCCATCCAACCTGGCCTTGAGCAAAAACTATGTAATGTGGCCCTGGGGGACATGGTTTGGGGTGGGTTTGGCAGTGTTACATTAGCAGTGGGCTTGATGATTTTTGGGGGCTTTTCCAGCCCTGACAGTTCTGTGACTCTGTGAGCTGCTGTTTTGCTCACCCTTAAGGAAGGGTGTGCAGCCCACCGTGCTCCAGAGGCACTGCTGAGTGAAGGAGCTGCAGGATGCACATCTCAGGTAAACAAGATATGAAGAGCACATTGCACCTGGGCAGAAACCTTGTAATTTCTCCACTTTGTTTCTAACCCCCTTGTAACATCTCTCTGAGAAGAGCAATAGGACCATTTTATTGGTGACTATGCAGAGCCACAGCAATATTAAATGATTCTGAGTCCTTCAACACAAAAGAGCTGTTACTGGCCCATAAATGAAAAAGATGCTTTTCATTACAAGTCCTTTATCTCAGGAGTTTCCCTCCCACCTGGAATTTACACAGCTCACCCTCACTGATCTTTTGGCATTATTAATCCATTTAGATTTTTTGTGAACTGCTTGAAACTTTGGGGGAGAGTCAGGTTTGAGTGCCTGGTGTTATTAATAATTTATGCTTCGTGCGAGAAGGAAATTGATCCGAAGCATCCTGGAGAGGCCAATCCATGCTGCATCTGTGATCAGCTGAGACACAAATTAAATGTGAGGAACGAATGGAAATATATCATGGAGAAAAGCTGCACAGACCCACTCCAAGCCAGGAGGTGTAGAGCTGGTGAGGGTTGTCAAAGGGAAGAGCACGGTGTCCTTTGAAGCCTGGTCATGGAGACAAGGATGTGGGAAAAGATCCTGCAGCAAAAAGTGGTCAAAAGTTCTTAAGAGGAGGACGAGAGCAGCTCTGTTTCCTGAAGGCAGCACTCCAGATCAAACAGCTCTTTGTGGAAATGTTCAAAAACAACCCAAACCACCTCATCCTGGGTTAAAGATGAGCTCCAGTACCTGGGGCTGGATGGGAGGTCAAAGGAGAAGCACTGGGGGACATCAGTAGAGGCTGAGGCTGTGCTGGAGCTATGAGATGGACCTGGTGTGTCAAAGGTAAGAGTTTATATTTTCTCCTAAAAAAGAAAAATGTTCAGAAAATAATCCCTAATGGAATTTGTGAAGCGTTTGCTGAGCTTTAATTTCATCCTGGATACACTGATACAGCCTTTGTTTCTCTTTGCCGTTCTTGTGTTTAAAGTAACTTCTACTAGAAGTCACACATATCTGACCCAGAAATACAGGAATTTCACAGTCTCTGAGGAAATGTGCTGAAGGGAGGTTTTCTGGAGCTTTTCAGCTGGGAATGAAGCCTCCTGCCTATTTGTTTACCACAGAGGGAGCCCAGGAGAAGGACAAAGTGCTGGAGTGAAGGAGGTGTTGCAGAGGTCACTGCAGGCACCTGCTGTTTCTGGAAGTTTCTATTTGGAGGTATGTGCTGACTTTGGACAGGTAATCCACCATGGACTAGTAGAACATTTTATCAGATATTTATCCTATATGTTTTAATTGCTAGGCATGAATAAACATGTAAATGAATGCTGGAGGTACTTCTTGTCTTTGTAAGTGTCAACTGTATAGATAAATACATATACATATTTATATGTCCTTATCAGTCTTGATACTCTACTAGTTAATGTGATAGTGTCATCTAAGTTCTGTCATACTTGGCTGAGGACAGATTCATTAACTGTTCTTTCTGTCCTGGCAAATGAGCACTTATTTCAGTGAGGTAAATCCAGAATAAATCCCTTGATCAGGGGAATCAGGTTCTTTTGCCATTCCTGCTGAAAAATACCGGGAAATGCTTATGCTCAAAGAAAAATGAGATCTCTGACACTGAAAAATGCAGTGAATTAGTACAGTATAGTGAGGCAGAATAATTGAATTACATGTTTGTACAAATTATTTTCTGTGTTCTACAGTCCTGGAATCATAGAATGGTTTGGGTTCAAGGCACCTCAAAGGTCTTCTCATTCTACCCCCTGCCATGAGCAGGGGAAACTCCTACTATCCCAGGTTGCTCCAAGCTCCATCCAGCCTGACCTTGGACACTCCCAGGGATCCAGGGGCAGCCACAGCTTCTCTGGGCACCCCTGAGGGCCTCCCCACCCTCACAGGGAAGAATTCAGTGGTGGCACACTGTGGTCCAAAAACATTGCTGCTTTGGTCCTTGACACACAAAATGGTTTGACACAAAACAAATCCGTTGTTTACACCCTGCAAGCACCACATGCTGATCATGAAGAGTTGTTCTGCTCTGAACACACCTGTATGAAGCATCCATCTGGGTCACTGCATCCCTGTTTATCCCTCTGTGCCCGCGGCGTCGGAGAAAACACAGCCTGGGGGCAGGTGACCTGTCAGAGCACTAAACTGTCACCCTGGATTTTCAGTCCTTGGCTTCTCTGTGGAGATGCTGTTCAGGGTGCCAAGTTTAAAGCTGTTTGTAATGATTTGCCACTTTGCTGTTGAAACTGAAGTAGGAGTGGGAGCATATCGGCTTCGGCCAACCAGTAATGGGTGCTTGAAGGCGATGAGCACCAAAATACATTTTGGCCACTGTTCATTAATTTTCTCTAAATTCCAAGGGGAAGATGTCAAATTTTTGCCTTTTTTTTTTTTTTCTTTTCTTGCAGGTTCAGTGCCTTCTGCAGCTTTTACAAAGTGCCAGGTCCACAACCTGGTTTAGCAAAGGCCACGTCCCTCTCCCATGGGGCCCACATGAAAAACAGGAGTTTGAGAAGCAGAGTCAAGGTTTGGAACCATCAAATCCTAGAACGGTTTGGGTTGGAAGAGACCTTAAAGATTATCTCATTCCACCCCCTGCCATGGGCAAGGACACTTTCCACTATCCCAGGCTGCTCCAAGCCCTGTCCAACCTGGCCTTGGACACTTCCAGGGATCCAGTGGCAGCCACAGCTTCTCTGGGCACCCTGCGCCAGGGCCTCCCCACCCTCACAGGGAAGAATGCCTTCCTAATTTCTAATCTAACCCTGCCCTCCGTCAGTGATGTATTTCTCCTTCACGACATCAGTGTACTAAATCTGCTGGAGTTTTAAGGCACATTTAAATTGTGCATGATTGAATCCTCAAAAAACATGCAGAGATCTTCTCCATTTCCTGTTTTATTGTTTTCATGAAGGTCTATCATATATCCATATATCCAACATTCAAATGTCCTTCAGGAAGGGAATGCTGGACCCTGGTTGAGAGTCTGGAGGTCTCTGCAGAGTTTTTGCACAAGTTGTCTAGAAAAAGGACAAAGTCTCCTGGTTAAGAATTTGTGGCATGAAGGTCGAGTAAGAGGAACTGTGCTTTCCATTGCATCACTGACGTATCAGCCCAGAGCTTTCCCACATCTCACAAGCTGCTTTGAGCCTCTGCAGTTCGCAGAGGGAGAAAAAAAGGAATTGAAGAAGCAAAAATAAATATTAAAGCACGTAAGAATTAAATATCACCTATTCAAATAGCAATTATGCCGTTGAAAACAAGATCACCACACCTGTACAAGAAAAGACAACCAAGCCTAAAACATCTGTTTGGATCCACCTGCCAAGCACCTGTTCCTCTGTTTCAATGCCATTTGATTGCTGGAGATGTAGAGGCTCTTGTGAGGTAATGAGTGATTTTACATTATGCATGATTGAAAACAGGTGTTCTAATGCTGTACAATTCTATGCATGAATAATTCAGTTTGTTTAGAGCAAGATCTTTAAAAGAAATATGGTCTTTATTTTTTTTTATAAATATTAAGGTTATTCTCTGTAATGTATGGTGGATGGTCTTTTCAGCAGGCTCACTGATGACCATTTTTGTATAATTTTATGGGTAGGAAATAACACCGTGAAAGGTAAAAAAAATAATTATACCTAAAGCACATAAGCAATGAAAATTGAAAGCTTTCTTTAGCAAGGAGGGGGGAAAAAAACCTGTCAGTGTTCTAAGGGAGAAAGCCAGATGACTTTTGGCAAAGCCTGCTTCTCACCACTAACAAAACAGCCCAAGAGCTTAATTATAGAGAGGGGTGAATGTGCCTCAGGGATAAGTAAGTAGCTAGTCCATCTCTTGGTCCGAATTCCAGCTGAGTCTGAATACGTTTAAGAATTTGGGTTGTTTTTTTCTCTCTCTCTCTCTCTTTTTCCTCATGATTATGAAAAGGTTTCTCGCACAGTTGCATGCTTTGTGCTGATGGAAGATGCTGCAGACTCAGGTCTTTATCCGCAGACCAGTTTCCCTGCTGGGAACTGCAGGATAAATCAGCCCATACTCCTCATCATGGAGAATTCAGCAGCTGCTTGGGATCATCTCCCAAAGGTGAAGGAGATGTGGAAGTCAAACTGAGAGGTGCAGCTAAGCTTGCAGCATCCCCTCTGCCTCTTCCCAAGGTAAGCAGTGCAGCTGGAATGGCTTCAACCACGAGGGTTTTGAGCTGGGATGAGATGAACTGGAGCAGCCAAAGGTTTTCCTGCCACCATGTGTGTCTGCTCTCTCTGTGTTCCCTCAGCCAGGGGGGTAATTTAGTTTAGCAATTTTAGTTTAGCAACAAGGTTAGTGTCTGTTGTGGTGTTAGTTTTTATTTTGGGAGTCTTCTGTGGTGGGCAATGAGGAATCTTGGTGAGGGTGAAGGGAGTGGAGAAACTGAGAGTGAACAGAGGATTTCAGACCTTCCGGATCTTCCCGTCCACTGCCGTTGATGTGACAATGAAGTGGGAAAAGAGTAGAAGAGAAGAATGAAAATGAAATTACTGATTTGCAAGGAGGCATGAGCAAAGGTCTCCCTCAGGTGTTAGATGCCCCATCCCTGGAAACACCCAAGGCCAGTTTGGACAGGGCTCTGAGCAACCTGGTCAAGCTGATGATGTTCAATACAGGGGGTTGGACTGGATGGCCTTGGAAGGTCCCTTCTAACCCAAACCATTCCATGATTCTAGGAAAGAAAAGAGGCTGAAAGCTATTATTAAGCTGCTGTAGCTCCCTGTGTTGGTAAAAAAATGCACCATGGTGCAATTACACCAATTTTTTGTTGCCCCATGTATAATCTGAGCACTGGTTTGCATCCAGTGGCTGTAGAGGTTGCTGTAATAAACTTCAACACATTCTGTGGGTTCAGGAAACATAAGGAGGAAATTTCAAGAATCCAAAACATCCAGGTGTGACCCAGCACCTCACTGGATAAAGAGGGACAGCTCAAACTGCTCAGACTGTGGCCCACGCTGCTCAGGGGACATCAGGTCAGAGCTCCTTCAGGCCCTAGAAGCAAAGATTCTGTGGCCAAACCTGGCTAAGCTGCAGACGTTTTGGGGTATAGCTGAAGCAGATATGTCATCTTTCAGTATTTCATATACAGTAACTTACAGGAGACTGTAAATTAGAGTTTGTAATACCCTATCCATTCAGCTACTGACAAAGTATCTAAGGTAATCTGACCTGCTTCACAGACCATGAGAAAAATCCTCATGTAAAGTGAAAAAGATGAATTACAGAGAGGTAGAGGAATTTGTCTCATCTCAGATATTGGGTTAATTTCCACGTCAGGCAGAAGAATGTTTCACCAGGCTTTACTTGAATAAAGCTGGGGAGGTTTAATGGATGCAGCCCTAGAGGGCAAGGGATAAACTCTGCTCTCTTGGAGCCAATGACCATGCCACCAAAAACATGGGTAGGAATCAAAGTGAAGGGAACGAGGGAAGAGAACTCTGAGAGAAGAAAAACAGCAAGGACAAAATGTTTTAGGGAAAAAGGCGGGGGGCTTTATTTCTGAAATGATGAGAAAGAGGAACACATCCTGGTACTCTGAGCTCCTGCAATAAGGAAAGCTTTTTCTTTTCACTGTGAGTTATTCTCCCCTTTAATAAGAAGAAAATAACTTAAATCTCATCTTTATAACATGTTGAATGAGGGGGCAAATGAAAAAGGGTGATGTTACATCTGCTGGGGTTGAAGTTGCTTGGACTCCTGAGGGTTTATCTGTACTGGTGCAGATGATGGAAACTCACAGGTCCCTCTGGGCAGCTGTGAGAAAGGCAGGACATTCCTGCTCCTTCCTGACTCCTTCCCACTAGTTTGCAATCATGAGAGATACTGAAGGCTTCCATCAGCTTGGTGGAGGAATTTCCTGTGGATCTACAGCTCTTTCCCTGCCCCCCCTCCCCTTTCCCAGTAACAGCTGTTTTATAGAACACCTTATCTGATTGTTTTTAAATTAATATTAGGGGATATTTTCTGTTTTCTGCTTTAAACCCAGCACACAACTCTCCCAGAAACACATCCTTCTCTTACCCCGCCTCATCTTCTCTGTAGCAGGAAGAGAAGGCTCCAGTAGCTCCTCTACCATTTTCTTAACTATTTCCATTCCCCTCTGGGTTCTGAAGTGACCCACTTGTCCTTGCGGTTGAATCCTGAATTTGCAAGGGCAAAGCGTCTCTTGGTCATGTTCTGTGGGCCAGGTCAGGTGCCTGCAGACAGGAAACAAAGTTTGGCTTTCTACCTTCATTCCTTTATTGAATGGTGTCAGAAGGAAACAGTTTACCAGAAACATGTCCCAAAGAAAACCATCAGAGCTTCTCTTTTGCAAGGATACCTGTGTGATCGAGGGCTGATGGGAGGTTTCCAGATGAGGCACTGAAAAATGAATGTGGAGCCCCCTGATACCTGTGTTGGATATGGAAACATTTAGTTTCTGAAACCTTTTGATGGAAGTTGTTCCATAAATCAAAAGTATGTATTTACCTCTTCTATATACACCTCCTGTGATTTATTAGGTAACTGTTTCTTGTCATTGTGACCCTCCAAATTATTTGACTTTGGTTTCCTTTCAAGAATTAACCAGGCTATGATGGATCATGGAATCACAGAATGGTTTGAGCTAGAAAGGACCTTAAAGCTCTTCTCATTCCACACCCCTGCCATGGGCAGGGACACCTTCCCCTGTTCCAGGTTGCTCCAAACCCCATCCAACCTGGCTTGGAACACTTCCAGGGATGGGGCAGCCACAGCTTCTCTGGACAATGTGCCAGGGTCTCAGCACCCTCAGAGAGAAAAATTTCTTCCTAATTTCTAATCTAGATCTTCCTTTCTTCAATTTAAAACCAGTTCCCCTGGTCTGATCACTACAGGCCCTTATAAGAAATCACTCTCCAACCTTCTGTTTGTACTTTTGTGTATTGGAATGCTGCTGTGAATACACAGGAACTTTTCCATTGCTTACTGGGAGATCTATTCCCCTGATTTCTCTGTTGCTACAGCAGAGGTGACAGAGCAAGGTCCTTTCTCTAGGTACCAGTAGTCCCATTTCCTAAACCAGTAGTTCACTCCTTACCCACAGTTAAAATCCTGTTGAAACTGTCAGGAGTTGTTTCCACCTCTTTAATTTCGTTTTCAAACGAAATCCTTCACTTCTTTGTATGCAGAGGCTGCTGCAGCCTGGATCTCATCTTGTCTTCTAGTAACATCTTCCAGATTTGTTTTAAACTGATTAGACACTGCTGAAGAATCAGCTTCTCTCCCCCGGACAGTACAAAGCCAAGTGTTGACAGAGCTGGCTCGTGGCCATCGGCTCCGTGATGACGCAGCATCGCATCTCTTGACAGCCCCCATTTCGTTTGGGGCACTCTGAAACACTCACACACCCTGACGAATTAAAATAAAATAAATTACAGAGTGACAGGAGACTGCAATTAAAAAAAAAAAGAAGTGTCGGCTTGACCAGGGAGTTGCTTTAATTAAAGGACTTATTCTATACACTGGAGCGAGGAATAAGAAAGTTATTTCTGCTGTTCTAATGTGGCTGCAGTTTCTCTCTGAATTTTGGTTTTGAGAAACAGAAGATTATCCTTTTTATTGGGCTATGGAGAGAAATTATGGGGAATGAGCTGAGTGATTTTAAAACTCTCTCAGTAGGAGTAGGAAAGGAGGGAAATTCTTGTCCTTCCTTAACTAAATAGCTTCCAGTGCAGTTTAGAAACAGGGACACTAAATTCTGAGTCCCATCTCAGCACAGGGATGTATTTAAGTCACTGGGATCATATATATTTCCACCATCCAGATTCTTTTCTGGATGGAAATCATCCTGCCTTTAAGTATGAGGAGGAAATACAGAAGGTCACAGTAACAAATACTGTTTCTGGGATTCATTTGTCCCTAAAGATTAATAAAGCTCATCAAGAACTACATTGAAATGAAGCAAAGTTATCTCTAGCATTTGAGTCTTCCCATCACAGTGTCCTAAGAGATGTCCTGTGGTTTGACACATAATTAATATGTTTATTTATCTTAGCTTTTTTTTAACATCCATCACCATAATAGCCAAATATAAACATTTCATCCTGTTTTGTAAAGAGCCTATGGTCCATTTTATGGCAGCAGTCACTTTCCCAGCTCTCAGCAGTGACACGGGAGTAGATGCCTGAAAAAAAACCACCAAATCCCTGAAATTTTCTCACCACTTTTGCTGGAAGCTGTAATGTTTACAAACTTGTGGAAAATGTGCCTCTTTTGCCTCCTTTGAGTGTCATGGGAACACAAACTGAGGTCTGATCAGTAGCACTGCTCGGGGCTGCCTGGTGCTTCTCGGGGGTCTCATAATCCATGAGGTTGTTCCAGAGTCCAGCTTAAAGTTACACTCTGTTTGCCAGCATCCAAGATCCCAAACAATTTTACAATTAACCTGGCTTGAGTATTAGAATCTGACAATTTTTCAGACAAAGAGAGCTGATATTTGTGTTATTTATTCATGTTAAAGCATTACAATGTCCTCACTACTCTCGTTTTAACTTATGGGACACCCAAGGAATATTTGTTAGAATTATTGGCTTTAGCTTATGATTTTTGTAACTCAGTTTTTATAGACTTGACTGGTCAGGTAATTTCCACAGTATTGTTTCTGGCTCCTTCACTGGATCCCATCCAAATCTGCAAAGTGCTTCTACCGAGATAATGGAGCACATTCCAGCATCCTGTGAAATGTCAGCTGAAAATCCAGTGTTAGATGTGTGGAGATAACCTGAGTAGAGTTGCCAGATGCTGTAATTTCTTGCTTGGGAGTACCAAATGCCCTGAAGTTACCAAGAGAGTTCTGCCAAAAGAAGGAAAGGAAATGTAAAGGAGAAAATAAGGAGAGTGAGGAAGAAAAAGTGTCCAAACACTGCAGTTTGATGCTTAAAATGTGGGGTTTACCTCTATTTCCTTATAGGAGAAGCAAATTCATCAGTATTGTTTTATACCAAAGAATGGTATAAGGTAGTAAGGTAGTTGATGTGAGTAACAAACTCCCATTGTCAAAAGTATTAAATAATTTTTTGAGGAAATCCATAAATCCCATATTAAAAAAAAAAAAAGAATACAAATGTAACTCTTATTTGAGTCCAATCAGCTGAGAAAAGCACGATGATATAAACAGAAACATAAATAGAAATTGAAAATGGCAAATAATGGTTTTTGAAAAATACTTTCATTATAGAATGGATTTTTACTATGCATTGGTACTTTTTTAAAAGAGACCCACTGGGATAAGCAGGTCTCAGAGGTGTTTGATTTGGGCTATGTAACCTTCTTGGAGGCTGGACTAGAAGATCTCCATAGGTCCCTTCTAACCCTAACTATTCTGTGATTCTCCTTTGAGGCTATTTGAGAAAGTTATTCCTGAATATTCAGAGATCTCCCTGGTTTTCATTTTCTTTTTTTTTTTTTTTTCTTTTTCTTAAGAAGAGCCAGAACCGTGTCCATGATTTTCTGTGCTAGATTCACACGGGAGGTATTCTGGAACTGGCCAAGGACACAGCATTTACAAGAAGGTCCTGACAAGCATCCAAAAGTCCCTGTGAAGCTTCCATGTTAGATGACCCTGTGGAATGTGAGAGAGCTTTCTTTTAGGGGAATGGCATCTTCTGGCCAGAGTCATATCCAGAAATTCTGCTGTGCTTAACCCGTTCTTGAAATGCCCAGTACAGCGAATTTAAGGGTGGAGGTGGAATGACACGTTCGTGTTTTCTCAAGAAAGGTGCCAGGAGAGCCCTCAGGCTCTTACTCTGATATTTTTTTCTACTCACAGAACTACCTCTCTGGTAAATAGGGTTTCTGAGAAGATCATTCGGATATTTGAGGCCCTCATCCTGGAAAAATCAGAAGAATTTTGGTTATCTTCCTCACTGACATAAAAATAGCTCCAGTTAACGGCATTTGGAAAGCCTATAGTTTTGAATACAGTCTTCCACTTGTGAAGGGGGCAAAGTTTATAATTTTGGGTGGAAATCATGTGAAAGTTAGCTAGTTCATCAGGGCTCTGTTTTGCCTTTTTTTGGATTTGTTCAAAATCAAAAGTCAAAGTGAAACTCGGGGGATGTGAACCCGCTTGAATCCAAACCAAGAGAGCGATGTGCCAGATCTCCCATGAACCAAAAACCACTGGGTTCTCACAGTCCTCATCCAAACAAAAATGCACAAATATAAATCAAATATCCTCTTGTGCTCCTCACAGCTTTCATGGAAAACTAGACAGAATATTAAAAAGATCTGCTCAGCTTTGCTGCAGCAACTACCAAAATATCCTGTGATCATTCGATAGCTGGCAGTTAATATCCTGATCTGTTCTCTTGCCTTGGTAATCCAGCTCTTTCCAGCTAACACTCGGCGTTGGCATGCACAGCATAACCCCTCAGCATCTTCCTCGGCTGTACAATTTCACAGGGAAGACTCTGCACAATTCACAGTCCTTTACACCCCTGCTCGAGGAGCCAAGGAGGGAGACGGATTTGCAATTATATGAAAACTGCAAGCAGCCTGATCAGTACAAAGACAGGACGCTGAACCAGTCTATGGCAAGCTGGAGTACTGAGAAAATATTTAATGATATTTTTCCCTATGGTTCACCTTGTTTGAGAACAAACCCCTGCTCCTAAATGAGAGAAGAAAAAAAAAAAAATCAATGTTTTTCAGTGCCGTCACTCATCGTGCACCAAACAGTTTCTGAAGACATAAAAAAAAAGAAAAGTGCTGGTCATGGAAGAACAGCAAAGGTTTCCTTTGTAACTAAGACACACTTGTTTGCAATAACATGTGTGCTTTTAAATGCTGCCAAGTTGCTGAGGCTATCTCTCCTAAATGCAATCTTTAAATATGTAAGTGTTAAAAAAAACAAGGTAATGTTCAAGAAATGTTAAAGTAAAAAAAAAAAAGTTTGATCAGATGGTTAAAATCCAGTCAAACCAAAGACAACCTGTTTATGACCTTTCTATGCTAAAAGCTAAAAATGTCATTTTTTTTCCCTACAAGATTAATTGCCATCACTTTGGGAGTAGTGAGCTGGACATTATTATATGATGTCAATTAATGATTAAAAAAAAGGTGGTTTGCAAATGTAGCACCACAGTCCCTGGTGCATTACATCATTTCTGAAAGATCTCAACACGTGATAAGCAAAGAACACTTTAACCTGAAAGTCCGGGTGTTACAACCTTGTTTTTGTTGTAACACCCTATGCACAACCTTTTGGCCCTAAAGTCAGTTGCAATAAAACGAAGAAGTCAGAAAGAAAAGGGAAAATAACCTCTTAGAAGAAGGAGACACCCTCCTGTCCTGCTGCCTGAGTGTTAATGCCACGGAATGAGTCACGGTGGAAAATTTGGCGTTGATCTGAGCTCCTGCACTGCTCTGAGCAAGCTCTGTCACCCAGACCTGCTGCTCTGGTCACAGGGCTGCTGTGATCCAGGTGTCGTTCCCTGGATAATGCACTTATCTCTGCCAGAGCCCTGGAAATGTCACCTGCTGAACAAAATCACCCTGGCCCAGGCTCTGCTCTCCCTCACGGGGTAACAGTGATCGCTTACGGGCCTTATCCAGTTCCCTGGGTTATTTAGGAGGGGTTTTACCTTTATTTTACATCTCCTCCCATCAAAACCTTCTTTTGCAGCAAGTTTGATTCCTTTGTCAGTGCCACACACAACCCGACCCATTTTCCAGAGAGCTCTTCTCCCCTCTTAGCATCCAAACGCTGCCGAGGCTCCTTTGTAAACGAACGACACGCATTTAAAATACCTTTGTAATAATAAATACCACATGAACATATGTATCAAGCAAAGGATTTCAATTTTGATGACACTTGCTTCTCAAGAACAGACATTCTGGGAGAAAAAAACGTTGCCAGCCCCAAATTGATTGACATTTGTTTACTTAACTCTCTCTTCTTGAAAGTCTGCACACCTATTTCAACCTTGAACAGTTTCCAACTGTGGTATACTGGAACATTTTTTCATTTATTAAGTTCAGTGTTGCCAACCCAAACAAAGAGTAATCAGTGATGATCCAAGCAGACCAAGCTGTCTAGCACCATACAATGTATCTGCATGCTAATTTTCAAATTCCCTCACATTTCCAGAGAACTAATGGGATCATTTTCATTCTGTTACAGCAACTCAACAGTTACTGAATCACCATCTGTGTTTTCGTTAACCTGAATCAGATATAAATTCTGTTATTGCAAGGTAGAGCAGCTTGTTTAATGATTCTTAATCTTTTCTTTAATTAAATCATGCAGCCAACCTGAAAAATCTATCTTAATGCAAATTAGGAGCTTTTTTGGCATTCGCTTACAGTAATGCACTAATAAGGTTAATTTATGAAGGTTCTCTTCCAGTCTGTACAGATGATATTTGTTCGCTGCATATTTTTAGCATATTGTCCCTTTTTGTAATATTAAAAAAAAATAATAAAAAAAAATGCTTATTTTCCCCCGCACAAAAGAGGGAGGCTGCGATCTGCTTATTGTTTATTAGAAAGTTAGAGCACAGAAAATGAAAATCAGCCTCTCCCTTCTGCGAGTATCAGGCTATGAGGATGCAAAGGCACAATTCGGGAGCCGATTGAATTAAAGGGCTTTGGCCAAGCACTTTCCTGCCTTTGCCTGCTGGAGATCAGGTCCCTGCTCTGATAATCATCTTGAAGATATCAGGGGAGATAGTTTGTCTAAAACCTCTTTTTTTCTTTCTTTTTCTTTTTTTTTTCTTTTAATTTTTTTTTTTCCTTCTAGGTGTGAATGACTAGTTTAAAGAGTAAATAATTCTTGTGAAATAAGCCTGAATACATTTCTCAGTTGCACAATTGCTTCAGCTCTGGGCTCTGATGATCTCAGTCAAGAAAATCTCTGTCTTTGTGAGCATTCCTCCCAACTACAAAATGACTTGAAATCTGTTCAAGTTGCTGAGTAAAGAGTAAGCTTTTTTTTTATTTAAATGCTTTTTTTTTTTAGGTTATTTTTCAACACCCACTAGTAAATGGCAATGGAGACCGTGAATTTCGACACATGGTCTTTGCTATTTAATTAAAATCACAGAGGCTGGCTGGACAGTTTTCAGCAAAGACATTTTTTGCATGGGGAGACTGCAGATTCCTGAAATCAGGCATCCTTTTCATAGAAATTTGCCCGTTCGGGCTAGGAATGATTTATTTTATTTTACTTTATTTTTCAGTTCTGGGAAAGGACTCCTCACCTCAGCTCGAAGATGCAGAAGTTCATTTCTCCTTGGCAAGGGGATTGCCCAGGCTCAGCAGCTTCGAGGGCAGGCTGGTGGGAAGGGGAGATCCACCTCAACTCCTCCTTTTAACCCCACTCAGCCTTCTCCTGCCTCCTTTTCCCTCTCCCTCTTCCCAGCTGGACTCATTCCACGCCTGACTCTTTTAACTATGAAGGTTTTGCCCAAGGATGAAGGAACTTAGGGAAGATGTGAAACTCTGTGTTTAATCAAAGCAAAAAGCACCATGGAACAGCTTTGGGGTGGATGATTGAGGGGAACTTTCCTACAAGTTCCCTGGAAAAAATATGTCACACTATCCATGGAATGATTCCTGGCTTTTTAAGGATTCTGGTGTGGCTGTTTTGCTCTGATTTTAGGATTTTTTTTTTTGCTTTGCCCATGCTCATGTGGGGTTTGCACCCACAGAATTTAGGAATGGGAGTTTTACATCTTCCTTTCCCCCCCTTCATTTTGGAAAACTGTCTTCCAGATGTTGGTAGTTTTTCTCTGTAATATTAGCACAGCAAGAATGACAAGTAATTGTTTTCCTCCCCATTTAATTGTACCTATGTGTTCTTAAGTCTATTACATGCTTCGCTTCATGCTTCACCCACTTTTAAAACATGCAGATAAATGAGTACCAGCAGAAGACTATTTTAATACAGGCCCAGGGTCTTGTACATCATCTTCTCTAAAGGCTGCCTTTATAAAAATTAAAATTAAAAAAAAAAAAAAAAAAAGACAAAAACCTCAGAAGAACAAAAACCTAAAAGAAAATTACTGATTCCAAATTCTGGGCTCTCTCCTGAGGAAAAATAGAGGCAGATCTTTTTTCTCTTCTTTTTCAGCAATACTTAAAACTATCTGCCACATTTCTTGGTTCTTTTAACAGTGAGAGAAAATGAATATTTTTCAATTTCATCCTAAAAAGTGATATTAGGTCAATATACTGTGTCTTTTTCTCATCTGTTTTCTCTTAATTTTATTGTTTTCTCTGCATTTTAATCATTTTTCTGCACTTCTCAGAAGGGTGACCAATCTCTAGGGACAGAGAAATACTTGACAGTGACAATGGTTTCCTTAAATCAAATTACAGCATTTTCTCAGGTATCAGAGAAACACTGCTCAAATAACTGAATTATTAAACTGCCTCCTAATGAAAGTTCTCAGAAGCTGAGCTATCAAATCATGATGATTTTTGCTGTAACACCACTATGAGAAAAATAGGGATGAAGACTGGACTGGAGATTTGTCCACCACTGAGGGGGAAAGGGAAAGAACATGATCACATTTGACAAAAATCTTGCTGGGTTAATTACCACCTCTCTAAGCAGAGAAATGAAGGCAGGGAGGGCATTCTCATGATGACAACCTCTACCCAGTAGCAAGCTTTGCATTTTCCCAAGGCTGGAGACAATTTTGCCCTGACAAATCCAATCAGTGATACTCAGGCATATCCTCTAGAGCAAAGCTGCAATTTTTGAGGATACACAGGGGAAAAAGATGCACTGCAGTAGGTCACTATTAAAATATTTACTGTATGACTTGGCCAGTGTTGAAATGGCACAGTTGGCCTGAAGTCACATCAAGGTCTTCTGGCATTTGACTGTTTCCCCAGTGGCTTTGTGCAGTAAAGTGTTAAGTCCTCCTGAGCATTTTATGTATTTAAGGCAGTAACTTTAAAATAAAAAATTGGAACCTTAGAGCAAAGCTGCTATTTTGAGAATTTTAAGCCATTATTGACTCCTGTCAGATCAGTTTCTAGACTTATTGACTCTAGAAGTAAATATAGACTGAGAGAAAGCGAGGTCAAGTCAATATTTATCTTGCAGATCAATACATTTTGATACTAACCAAAAATTAAGCTCAATACATGCATATATTATATGCAACAAGGTTAGGAGAGATCCATTCAGAAAATTTGTCAATTTGAAATTTCCCCACGGAATCCAACCTTTCCTATCCAATTTCCATTAGAAAGTCTGTCCCTTTAAGGGTGGTTAAGTGACAGGAATCACAATTCCACACCATGGAATCAGGGGAGTAACAGCAAAAGGAAAAAGGGAGAAAATGAAGTGAAAAGATGGGAGTTTGGTTATGTATTGGGAAGAGGCAGGTGAGTTATGGAGGCTTATGGGGACTAAGGCAATATGGAATGTGATTTATGTAATATTGTACCTGCAAGGCCACTTTGGGTGGGCCCTGGGACAACCAGGGCTAGTGGAAGCTGTCCCAGCCCATGGCAAGCTGTGGAATGAGATGATCATGAAGGTCCCTTCCAACTCAAGCAGTTCCACGATTCTCTGATTCTAAATATGAGGAAAAGATGGAAGAATGTGGAGGTGGGCTTGCAGCAAGACGTGGCACCAGCTTCTGAAAGGGGGGATCAGGAGTTTCTGAGCTGCAGCTTGTGGGATGTGGCAGTGCTGGAAGTTGGGGAGTTTTCTGTGTGGACTGAGATGATATTTCCTGGTGAAGGGAGAAGAATTTGTAAACTATGAAAAGATTTGAAAAGCCTAAAAAGCAGAAACCAAGTAATTTAGTGTTTAATTCTCCCACTTTACAATAAGACAAGAAAAGGGCAACTTTGTCATCCACAGTCTGGCACAGCATGAGTAGAAATTGTATCTTCCCTTCCCCATAATATTTTCTTTTTTTCTGTTCTTTTCCTTTCTCTTATCCCCCTTTCCCCCTTCTTTTTTTCCCCTTTTTTTACTCATTTTCCCCCACTTCTTTTTATTTTTTCCTTACTCTTTTTTTCCCCTCCTTTTTTTTTTTTTTCCCTTCATTTTTCCCCCTAAGCTTCTATCACAGCCCAGGATGCATTTGCACCCCAGATAACAGCAGTGACCTCACATTTACATAGCACCTCTCACCCCAAAGGATCTCCAGACGCTTTGCAAATTTAACACAGGCTGCTCTCCACTCTTGGAAATCCCTTCACCTTCTGCTGGAGCCCAGGCAGCTCCTGCTGAGAGGAGCAGCACTCACAACACTCCCCAACAACCCAGGGAAAGCGGGGATTCCTTCTCCAAAAAACAACAAAAAAATGCAATTCCAGCAAGAATTTAGACAGGCTGAGTGTAATTACACAAAACTGGAATTTGGCCAGAGCACTGCAGGTACAGTGGATACTTTCCCTGGAAAAGTTGGATGTGCATGACCAGGAGGAAAGGGCATAAAAGTGAGTGAATGTTCCTTGCCTTTTCAAACCACTGTTCTTTTCATCTGGAAAAAATATGTTGTAAAAATAAAACCTGTGTGGCTGTGCAAAACCCTTCCTCAGAGGTAATTTCAAAGAGAGTGAAGATGATAAATTGATATATTAATTGGTAAAATATGATTTCGTTCAAAATAAAGTGGTGAATCTCACCAAATTTAGCTCTGCAAATGTAGCAAAGTATATTCCTCATCCAGCATGAAAAGGTGGCATTTGTTTGATTTTGGTTTGATGAATTATTAATTTTATCACAGCTAAGATGACAGCTAATATTAGGACATTGAATTATTAATTTTCAAATATGGCAATAAAAAAGCAGAACACACACAAATTGAGACACATTTTAGGTGTGAGGTGACTTGCTTACACAATGTGTGTGAGAAAACAAAACTGCAGAGATTTAAACCTTGCCAAGCAACTGCTTTTGCCTTCAAACCTCAGGTATGATTTTTAGCCTTGCTTTAGAAACATTATTCCTTGACTACTCTACTGTGCATATTGGATATCATAGTCCTCCTGTACCTTCCAGCCAAAAAAGGGTCTCCAGGTAATTTTTCTGGCTGTGGATATAGTTTTGGAGGCCAAGGAATAATAAGGGAATGTGTAACCTAGGTAGAACATTCGTCTTTTTTTTTTTTTTTTCCTCAGGATGAACAGGTTGAAAAGTACAAAAGAATATTATTTAGTTTATTCTTTTGCTCCTCTTCCCTGCTGTTTTTTTCACCACTGCTTGTCATGTGGCACAGGGTAAATAAGCACTTCAGGGCTTGTTTCCTTAAAACTCTTTCTGTGAGGTTTCAGCCTTAAGAGCCAGCACAGGATTTATCTGGCTCCACTACTGCCCTACAGGCTAATACTGATTTTCCTGTCAAATGTCTCCTTTGCAAATATTCTTCCTTCCCATCTCTCCAAATGAAGATGGGAGCTTTGAAGTCTTTCTTATTCCATGGCAAAATAGTCAACAAAACATTTCCAAATGTCATACCTTTTTTTCTTTTTTCTTTTTTTTTTTT
>VZSE01009345.1:583750-608606 GCA_013398275.1 Promerops cafer | reverse complement strand
TTTTTTTTTTTTTTTTTTGAGAAGCAGACACTGGTGCAATGCTGCCCCTGAATGTAGGGTGAAACTGGGATCTGAAAATGAGCACAACTCGTGTCCATCAGGGATTCTGACAAGTATAGGTGGGTTTTTGTGGGCAGTATTCCCAGGCCAAAGAGAAACAGCTGTCTGTCCCCAAACCTCATTGGGAATTAATCCAGCTCAAAGCTGGATTAACTTCTATTTAAAAAAAAAAAGGCCACAAACTTGTATTCTACTGCCACATATGGCGATTATTTAGACTACAAGTATTAGGCAGGGCTAGCTGGTTGGGTAAAGAGAGACTGATTTAAATCACTTATTTTTATCCTGCTGACAAAACGGGGTGGGGGAGAAAAAGCATCTGTCACCCATCTGAGTTGGGAGGGAGGCCATGGTGGAGGGGAAGTGCAGGAGGGGCTGGAGTGTCCCGATGGAACCCGGTGTGAGAGCCCAGCTGTGCCCAGGAGGGTCTGCTCGAGACCCTGGGCTGAGGCATGAGCTCACCTGGCTGCTGGAAAAGGGGTGAAGGACCAGCAGAGATGGGAAAGGAAGGGATGCTGGACACTGGAGGAAGCTGCTTTGTCCTCTGATCTCTCTGCTGATCCCAGGGGGATTATTGCTGTGCTCAGAGTGGCAGGTGAGGCCTCAGAGCTGGAGTACAGGGAGGCTTTGAAGTGCAGCTTGCATGGGAAGGCCAAAAAGCATAAATTTATACTGACTCCCACTGAGTGAACCTGTTTATTGCTTGGATGGACTTGGACTTGCTGTGTGCTGGTCTGAGAATTTCAGCGGGGACAAAAGTGTTTAAAGTGTTCGAGTGCTTCAGGTATGACTGTGACCTGCAGTGCAGGTGTGGTGGGAGTTAAAGGAAACATCTGCTGCAGATGTGGGAACACCCACAGCAAATCCCCAAACACGGGCTGAGGTGTTGGCTGTAAATACACACTTGGATCAAGAGGAGAAGGAAATTTGTCATGCTGTCCCAAGGAATGGGGTGTATTTGCAATATCCCTCTTGCAGGGAGGTGGGAGAGATAAAGCTCCTTCCTTAGATTCATTTTATCATGGACCTCTGCTTTATTCTGTTAGCTTTGAGAAGAAACCTTTTTTTTTTTTTTTTATTGTTTGAGTTTTGTTTGTTTGTTTTCAACTTCAGTGGGGCATTCCATGGTCACACATCCGCCATGGCAAGAGAAGTGATTCATGGGTGCATTTCATTCATTCTTGGTTTGCATGTCCATTCACAACCTTTTTTCCCTCCCCCCATGTAAAATCAGTAGAGTTTATAATAAGTACAAAACCCCAAAATACAGTTGGTCACATCAGAGTGAGTTTCAAGATCTGCCTGACTGTGCTCACCCAAAACCCGAGGCATCTCTGCTCTGGATTTGTACGAACTGGTGGGCATTACATTGCCCAAAATTCCAATATCTGCCATAAAGAAACTGTTTTCCTAGTGGAGCCCAAAATCTTTTTGAGAGTTCTCCTCTCTTTGAGAGGAAGAGCCAAAAAGAATTAAAGGATAACCCAGTTTCGCCACCCTTTAAAGGTGATTCTGAGTGTGTGGGCTTGAATTTCTCTGGTTTCACACATTGCTGGTTATGGTGCCTATTATAAAGGATTCAGTAAGACACGCTTTCTCCCAGTGGTATTTTATTTTGACACATCTCAAATGAAAATACAGCTCATTATTTTATACAGGATTCAAATGTGTTGTCACCTGGTTTTCATGCATTAAAATGTGATTCATATTTTGCTGTAGGTACATGAAAAAGCAGAATGAGTCTGTAATGAGCCTATTTAGTAATTTATTTATCTATTTTTTGGTCACCCAAAAATGGGGCAAATGTCAGGCTTTTTCTTCTTTTGCAATGTGTCTGTGTTGAGAATGCTCTCTTGTCTGGCCCTGTTGCATTCTTTATCTTCATGGTTTGGCTCTCAAGAGGCATATTTAAATTGTCATAAATGTAGTAAAACTTTTCAGGAGAAAACGCTCAGAGACCTTGTTTATTTAAGTTTTAAAAATACTATTTATCATGCCCTGTAAAATATCATGTATCAATCCTCCAGGGACAGGGCAGCCTTTTCAAATCAGTCATAAGCTGAAACTTTGTAGAGGATGCAAATTAGGATCTTGATTAAATGAAAACTGGTGTTAAGTCTGTGCCTGGTGAAGTTTCTGTAGGCACAGCAGCAATTAATGTGGGGCCAGCTAAGCAAATCTGTTGTGAACACGTTTCATTTTATGCAATATATATACACAGAAAGCATAAAATTTTGGCCCAGGTGGATGTGCCAGTCTGTTGAGATTACCTGATCCAGGAGGTGTTTAAAATTATGGAACCACAAGAGATCAATACTTCTCCAAACGTCTCTGGCACATTGAATAGATTCTTTTCAAAAGAATGCATTTCTTTTGCAAGGTTTCAACAATACCCAATCCTCATCTTGAAAAGGAACACATTTAAGCTTGTGATTAACCAGAACCAACATTGGAGGGGTGACCTCTGATCCCCACGCTTGAATTTCAGTCCTGGAACAGGGTGCAGAGGCTGGGTTTAGTCTGAATTTTGTTTCATTTGCAGTAGAACGGCAGAGCTGGCAAGCTCAGGCACTACCAGTGCTCTGTGGAAGCCGACATATGAATTTGTTCTACAAATGTGCCAGGGACACACTGATCCAACAGTTAGATCACTTCCAGAAGACACAGAGTTGGATCTCTGAGCTGACTTCAAATTCTTTATTATTACTATCCAGTAAAATTAAAAATTCTGCATCAAGAAGCCAGATGATGAATGCAGCATTCAGTGATATCCCCTGAAAACGCTCCCGTCTTCAAACAGACAAAATGAAATCAATAAATAAGCTAAAATATCCCAATCCTTCAAACAATGATGGTCACACTCCTCTCACGGCCTTTGGGACTTGAGGTTGCAGACAGGTTTTGGGTGTTTGTGCTGGGTTTTGGTGGGACAAAGTAACTGAAGTGGGGTTTGGTTGCAGGAAAGAGAAGGAATGTGTATGGGAAGGATGGAAAGGCCAACAGGAGGAAAGAGAAACCAGGTAAGACAGAAAATCTCTTCAGCATTGTGGTGGGGTAACCCCTGCAGATTTATTACATGGAAAAAACATTTTTTAGCTCTTTTTGTCTTTTCTGTATTTTTAAAAAGTCGTAATCCTTGTGTATCATGACACACAGTTCCTTTTCTGCTCTTCTATTAAAGGCCACTAACTAAGTTCTGACGTCTTAACTATTTTTATATTCCTGAATCAAACCTGCTGATAGCTGAACATGTTGTTGGAAAAGAAGGTCCCAAGGGAAAACACCATAGAAAGGAAATATATCAATAAGGAAATACTAGTAACTGTGATGTGATATCATTTGTGCTTTATTTCTGAATGGATCAGAGGAAGTTTGCCTGTCACTGCAAAAGGGAAAGAATATGAAAATGAACTCTGTCAGAAAATACCACATTAAAAAGTTCCTCCTCTGGGATGAAAATATGCTCCTCAAAAAAATATATATAATAATAATTATGTGTTGATTTTAAGTTCTGTGTGAGAATGAAGGAAGTGGGAGCTGCAGAGACAAGGAGGAATGGCATGGTGTGTTCAGGCTGGGATGGTGCTTCACACACCAACAGTCAGAGAGGAGAGTGGAGAGTAAAAAACAGGGAGCTGTCATTAACATTGGCCATGTGGTGAGAGTTTCCACTCATTTACTGTCCTGTGAGGAACTGAGTGAAATTTTTTCCTGATAACTCTCCTCCAGTTCCTTTTGTGCTTCCACTTCCTTTTGAAGGTAGTGGAAAAAGAAGAGAGAGCCCCCACTGACCTGCTGGATCCTGTTGCCTCTAGCAGCTCAAGGACTCTTAAATCCATTTCAAAATTAAATAAACCCACAAAATTTTAGACACTTATTATTCATCCAAACTATACATACAGTGCAAGGTAATGTACTATTTCACTTCTCATGGGTTTGCCCTCACAGTGGCATTGAAAACTCTGAGCATCCTTTTCCATAAGTGCCAATACTTAAAGGAAATAAAATCTGTTCTTTAGTTTCATAGACTCACAGAATGGTTTGGGTTGGAAGGGAACTTAAAGCTCATCCAATGCCACCCCTGCCATGGCAGGGACACCTTCCACTGTCCCAGGCTGCTCCAAGCCCTGTCCAACCTTGCTTTGGACACTGCCAGGGATCCAGGGGCAGCCACAGCTGCTCTGGGCACCCTGTGCCAGGGCCCCCCCACCAAGATTTTCTTCCTGATGTCCCATCTAACCCTGCCCTCTGTGAGTTTGACTCTATTCCCCCTTGTCTTGTCACTAAAGGGCCTTGTCCAAAGTCCTCCAAGGAGGCAAGGACCAGGAATGGCTGGAAGCTGTCCCACTGCTGGGAGCTCAGGGCACAAGGTAACCATCTCCTTACCAGCCTGTCTCTCCAAAGACAACAAAAACTGACACAAGTGACAGAGATGGTGAATAATTTTTCCTTCAATGTAAATTTTTTTCCCTTTTTTTCTTTTTTTTTTCTTTTTTTTTTTTTTTAAATTCTCTTTTTGCTTTCTTTTGCAGTTGCAAATGTTTTGAGAATCCATCATCTTCCCAGGTTGATGGCAAGGCCCTCATGACCCAGCTGTGAGTCACCATTCCCAGCTGGGTGGCTCTGAAGAGAGACAAGAAGCTCAGATGTGTCCCTGATTCCCCACCAGCACAGGCCAGGAACATCTGTCTGCTCCTTCCCTTCCTCCAGACAGTCCCAAGGAGGGGGCAGACAGGCAAGTAGGAATATGAAAGGGAAAGGATCAACTGGCCGTGTTATATTAGCCAACTTAAATAATTCCTCTTGGCTGTGGAAACAGTCTTCCCATCCAAAGCTGCTTTTTTTTTTTTTTCCCCTTTCCTTTATATTTTTTCCCCAAACAGGAACAATTTATTTCCACTTTTGGGCAGGTTTCTTGGCCAAGGGCGAGCTCTCCCCATTGCCTCTCATGTGCTACTTCCCGGTGCTCCCCAAATGACCTTAGAAAGTGCCTTGGGGACCCAACTTTTGGTGAATAGCAAAATCAAAATATGCAAATCAAGCTCGGATTATCACATATATAATCATGCAAACCTTTTTCCTGCACTGCTGCCTGTGCCCAGCTTCCTGCCCTACTGCTCTGAGTGCCTCAGCACTGTCTATAGCTGTTGAGCTGAAGCACCCGGGGATGGCTCCTGAAGCAGGAAGAGAGTTCAATCTGCAGGATGGTTTTTCCAGACACTTTCTTTCTCATTCCCCCACAAGATAGTTGCTATTCCTCCGGATTTCACTGTTGCAATTTGGATGTGTCTACTTCAGAGGGAAGAGGAGATAAATGCCTCGTTCAGCCTCTTCAGTCCACTCTAGTTCTATTTTAGTTTGAGGAGCCTGTGCTACTTGGAGAGTGGGAGCAATTCCTGCCAATAACTCAATCTTTCTCTAAAGTTCGGCATCTCACGCTGGAAAAAAAAAAAGTGAAAAGTAAAACTACACGATGCAGTGCAGGGAGCTGAGTCCTGGAGTCAGGTTTAGGTGACAAAAAGTGTGCATCCTGAATCCCAGAGTGGGCTGGGTTGGAAGAGACCTTAAAGATCATCATGTTCCACTCCCCTGCCATGGGCAGGGACCCCTTCCACTGTCCCAGGGTGCTCCAAGCCCTGTCCAGCCTGGCCTTGGACACTTCCAGGGGTCCAGGGGCAGCCACAGCTGCTCTGAGCATCCTGTGCCAGGGCCTGCCCACCCTCACAGGGAAGGATTCCTTCAAGGTACAAGTGATGAAGTTCACCTGGGAATTATATCTCTTTATTTTTAATGCTCTATGCAGTGTTTTGGTACTAGCAAAAGCCTGAACTCTATCTATTAAAGAAAAAAATCCATAAAAAATTTCCATTTTAAATTTGTAAGGAAAAAACCCTAAACTTTTGCAAGTAATTAATTTCTTACAGAATTCTTTGGATAGTTTGGCTCAATTTTTTGTACAGTCTCAAGGAATGATCGATTTTCACGGCAAGCCTTCTGTCTAAGCCCGTAGGAAAGCACTCCCTGTGCTATCCCAGTGTGTGTGAGACAGGAGCATCCTGTGGGCTGAGGAGCAAGTGGAGAGGAAGTGTCATCCACAATATCTGAACAATGAACAGAGCACCTTCCCACAAAGTCAATTATCCTCTCAAAACAACCATCACACATGCTCAGGAGCCAGATGTTGGCGTTGTGATATTGTGATATTAATCTAAAGGGAAGGTTGAATTTATTTTTTTTTTTTTAATGTTGGCTTTTTGAGGATTAAGTTGGATATTTTCAAAATAGTTGATAGAAGAGAGCCATATCCCCAAAGCCTGTTTGTTTCAAACTCAATAATTTTTTTGTGGACAAAGCATGAAATGAAAAACCAACAGTGAATCTCAGAATATTTGATTTGAGGCAAAGCATCACATCAGCTGATGTTTTTAAAAAATATACATGCATCAAAAATTATACATCCACCAGTGTGGACTGGGCTTGGAATAACCTGGTCTAGTGGAAGTTTACCTGGCCTAGGGGTAGGAATCATGGAATGATTTGGGTTGGAAGGGACCTTAAACCTTACTCCATCCCATCCTACCCCTGCCATGGGCAGGGACATCTTCCACTCCTGCAGGTTGCTCCAAACCCCATCCAACCTGGCCTTGGACACTTCCAGGTGTTCACTTAAATTATTGTTTTATAACTGTATCATCCCCTGTGCTCATTCAGAGACTTTTCCTATTTATCTGGTTGGACATCCTAAATTACTTTTATCATAGTGCTGGAGAAATAATTGTCTTACCTCTCTTAGGACATGTGGGAGGGTTTATTCTCCCTTTGCTATCTAAGTAGTTGTACTCATAAATCCTTGTGCTTTGAGAACAAAATAGACTTTATATGCCCAGAAATTTCTCATGATTTCTAAGCTATTATCCCCAAATCCTAATTAACCATTATTAAAAATAATGTGTCCTTTTCAGAACGTGAGATACAGCAGCACGATAAGATACGATGTGAAAATCCCAAATATCACGGTGTAATTTTGCTGCTTTACTTTTCTTCTTTTATTAGAGATTTCCAACATACTGCTGCATTTCCATTCCAAGTGGCAAGATTCAGTAGTATATATTTTGCAAACTGCCAAAACAGAGCCACTGGATTTAGTTTTCTAATAATCAAACAACCGTATAACGTGCCTGTACATGTCAGGGACTGAAGAAAGTAAATTTATACACAACACCGTGTATTTTGTGGATAGCGATAACCCACCCAAATCTAATTTAATCAAATATTTAAAGAGGTAATAATTAATTTTTAAAGAATTGAAGTGAACCGTAACTAGGAAGAAATGTTATTGTTTATTTTTAATGCCAGAACAGTATTCCTGATGCATTTTTAATATTTCATTAAGGCAGTAACTTTCATACTGTATTTTTTCAAGTTTTTGTATCTCAGTGATACTTTTTTCCTTGAACAAAGGTGAAATATTGCAGGCAAACTTAAGGTTTGAACTGATACATTCTTTGAGGATCTTTTGTCATAACTAATTAAACACAACCAGAAGTATTTCTAAACAAGTTAAGACACAACACCTGGTTGGGAGCCAGACGAGGGCATCTTTTTTCATCTTGTGACTGTGTCCTTCCCATCAGATACAACCTTCTAGCCTCTTTTTGGAGCTATTATTCATAATTCTTACTCTTTAGGAGAGGTATTTGCAAGGAGGGTTCTAAACCCCACCACTCCCTGTGCCCTCCAGAGCTCCAAACTGCTCTGTCTTGGTCTTTTGTATTTTTGATGAAGTGTCTCTCACATTTCGAGCCTTTTATACTCAAAACTGTGGAAGGCTGTTTATTGCACTCTGGCTCCAGCCCTAGTTAAAGGTGTGAACTACCAAAGTGGAAGGGGGCACATGCACATTAACACTGCTGTGGGAAACATCGCCTGACAGATGGATGCATGTTAAATGGATGTTGGAAGGAAGGTGTTTGCAATAAAAATCTTGAGTGTGGCATCAGAGGAAGACCACACACAATTTTCCAGCTTTATGTCTGCAGTGTATAAGGGTCAAGCTTGTTATAGTCCTCGTGCTTTTTTACTGTCACAGACTTTGCTCTGCTGCTCTCAACAGCTTGGACAAGGAGGTGAAGTATCAGGGTTCAAATGCCACATATAAGTAGTTTTATTTGAATTCATACGCACGCAGACACATTTCTATTTGATATTTCATAGCAGTATCTCCAAAGAAGGGTGGTGGAGCTGGGGAAGGCTCTGGAGCACCAGAAGTGTCTGGGGGGGCTCAGTCTGGAGAAAAGGGGGGCTCAGGGGGGACCTTCTCACTCTCCACAACTCCCTGACGGGAGGGTGCAGCCAGGTGAGGCTTTGTCTCCTCCTCAGTAAAAAGCAATACAAGAGGAATGACCTCAGGTTGCATCAAGGGAGGTTTACACTGGGTATCAGGGAAAGTTTCTTCACAGAAAGGATTGTCCAGCCCTGGCACAGCTGCCCAGAGCAGTGGTGGAGCCCCCATCCCCAGAGGAATTTAAAATATGTGTGGATGTGACAGTGAGGGACATGGTCCGATGGTGGGCCTGATGATCTTAAAGATCTTTAGACATAAGGGATTCAATGCAACATTAATTATTTTGCTTTTATTTTAAATACACAGCTACTTCAGGAGTCTACTCAGGAGCCAGGGGATCTGAGAAACTGTGGTATAAATTGTCAGTTCATTCAGTGAAAACGTAACAAAATGGTCTAAGGACAAGCTGAGTTTCTCCAGTTTAAGTTACCAGTTCTTGATCTGTGGAGGATGAAGGAGATGTTCTCAGCATCGCCCAAATACGGAACTGGGAATTTGCTGTGAAGATCTTCCCTTGTTTGTGAAAACATGTCTCTGAACAACCCTGAGAGCTGAAGTGTTGAAATCTTGGCTGAGAATATATATCCAGGATTAGGTACAGTGAACTTCAGTGGGCATAGTCATCTGGGATTTCTTAGACATTTCTCTGGTTGGAAACTTGGTTATAAAAATTCCTCCTTTTTTGTCCCCAAGGTATTGTTGTCAGATGCTTTCTACCTGAAGATTTTTCTTTCCCATTATTGAAGTTTTCCTAACCCAATGTGCAAGGAACTTGACTGGGAGCATGGTAGGGACCAGGTGCTTTAGGCAAGAAGATGTCTCCTTATCTGACACGAAGTTGATGGATCCTTCAGCTGTTCCCTGTACACAAAATAAGAGTTTCCACGCAGAGAATTGTATTGTCTATATTTTTGTTCTTTTCCCAAAATATTTTTGGCTAAACTATCTCCTTCCTACACAAGGAAATTTTTCACCCTCTACCTTAGATGAACTGGTTTTTTTCTTTACGTATGGAGCTCTTTTTTAAACTGAATTCATAACTCAATTTCTATTTGCTTCTTTGCATTTTCAAATATCTAGTCCAAGAATCCTTTTACCTGAGATTACCAAGGAAAAAAAAAACCCAAACACATGAATAACAGCTATGTACACTTTACAGCTTGGAGATTGGAATTTGTTTACATAAATTTGCAAATCTGAAAGGATCTGTGAAAAGACTGCGGGCAGGGAACACAACACAAGTCTCGGGTTATTTGTGTGCTCTAAGTTTGCTTGGCTTTATGGAGACCTCCTTGCAAGTGGTCCTTGTGCTATGACAATGGATGGTTCACAGGGTCTTAAAACATCCTGGTTTGGTGGAAAAGAGGGCAAATTCTTCCCTCAAAACTTTTGAATTGGAGAGGAGCATTTGAAGCCCCACAACTGGGATATGAACATTCACACCCACTGTACCAATGGTTCAAAAATCCTGTCTTCTCCCCCAGGCCCTGCTCCAGCAAGCACTTACACACATGCTTAACTTTATGCACACGAGTAATCCCATCACTTTAATGGGATTATTCCCATATGTGTAGTTACACACACGTAAGTGTTTGCAGGATTGGGGTCTATTTCTCTCACAGTGATTTGAAACCCATGGTAGAAAATGCTGTGTGCAAGCTTGGTATTGCTTAATGGCCAAACATTAAAACTGAATTTTTCTGCTGAAATGAATGGGGCTGTGCCAGCTTGTTCTGTCCTTTTCTGTGTACAGTTTGAACTCTCTAAATGCAACACGTTTGTGACTATCATAGCATAAAAAGGGGATTGGAAAGATAATCAAGAGCAAAAATATCAAGTGGAAATTCTCCATGTCTAGAGGTTGCTCTATTCCAAATCTTGACTTAAAATTTGAATTTCATTTAGAAAATGTTCAGATGTGTACAAAATATCCTCCTCTATAATGAAATCATCTGTAACTATTTCAGCTCTGAAGAAAAGGTTTACCTTTCAAATGTTTAATTATTGAAGTGTACATGCACATAAATTTATAGGAGAAAGTATTTCCAGGGAAAAATGTGTATAAAACTGGATGCTCAAATGCAGGCAAACTTGCATGTACAGGATGAGCACTACCAGAAAAAAAAATCCACCAACCAACTTTTTAAAAAATAACTGAATTTACCCTTTCTCCGACTTAGGGAGTTTACTTTTAATTTGAAATTCTGCAGCCGAGATATTATTTAAAAATTTAAGGCGAGTAACCATCTGCCATAAATGATAGAAATGGAATATAAATAAAATAGTGCTTGTAGTATTCCAATGGAAATCACATGCCAAACGCTTCCACAGCCGAGGCAGCAGCAATACTTTCAGATGTCAGGAACAAAGGCAGAGAAAGGAGTTGCTTTGGCCAGGACATGTTTTGCTGTGCGTGGTGTATCTTCTTGGCTGTCCTGAAAGACAACATTATTAAGCAATTTGGGCTGGAGCGTCATTATGGCCCATGAAGAATTTAAGGAAGATCTTGAGTTGAGCGTGCTGCAAGAGGAGTCCTGCTGTGCTATTTGGTATAAAAGGATAATCAGTCTTGTGCCACTGGCACACTGGAACACCTAATGGGATATGCTGGGCATCGATGTTCAAGGTTTTATATAAGGTAACAGCTGCCTTGGTCAGGCAGTTAATTAAATGTGTTAATTTTCCATACAGGCAGCAGTAGTGACAACAGATCCGAGTGGGATTTTATGACATTTCGGGGTTCCCTTATGTGATCACAGCAATGGATTGCACCCACATCATCTTTCACATCCCTGCCTTCCCCCTTTGGACAGGGGGAAATTTGGAAATTCACTCTCTGACTCCATGAATATTAGAGCAATGGTAATGCTCTGGTACCACTTACTGCCAGTTGTCCCAACTCCAGTCTTGAAAAGCTGTTTTGGCTTATTCCCACACTGATATTGGTTTAGTCAGAGATGCAGCAATTCATTTACAAGGCAAAAGTGCTTTTTATTTTCTCCCTCTATCTTACATTCCTTATTAGAAATGTTTAATGAGCAGATATGTAGCCTGGAAATAAAGCAGTGTGATATTTTTGAATAGATAGTGTGTTCTTCAGATGTAGAATTACAGAAAATTATCTCCTTGTTCTTGATAGTTTGGCTTGTACAACGTTGCAGGATGACAAATTCAACCTTTTCTGTACATTATTACTTTCATAACATGATAATAACTCAAATGCATCAAGAAAGAGAAGGTAAATGGGGACGATTCGTGAAAAGGACTAGGGGAACATATTTAGAAGTAATGGTCTGACAAATATGCAGACTGAATAATATAAATGAACTGAACAAGTTTCCTCCCCACCAACTGGATAATACAGTGTGAAGGAAAGTGGAAGAAATGCAAAATGCCAAGTTAGGCATGTGAGGACTGACCAAAAATGAGTCACACTCCCACGCTTTTGGCTCACAATTCGAAATATTTGTTTTTAGTTGATTGGGTAGCCACTAAAAGTATATGGTGAGCTTTGTTTGAATTTGATCTGTCACTTTTTTTTGATGGGTGACAAGGATTTTATGACATATGTCACACTGTGTCACATCACTCACAGCACATCAAGTCACGCTCCATCCCATCATTTCTGAAGGCAATAATGCCACTCAACACGACGTGACGTGACGAGATGTAACGCAACTCAGCGGCTGAAAAAATAACGGGAAACTTTTGTAGGTGTGACATGGATCCCCAAAGTTACATTGGAATGAGCCTCGGGAAGATCCCAGGATTAAAGTGTGCAAAATGGGGCAGTTGAGTGATTCTGTCTTTGTGAAAGTGGGCTCTGAGTTACTCAGTGTAGAGAGGCAGTGAGTAGTTACTCTGTTCATGGTGGGAGTCTTTTGTTAGGCTTGGTGATAAAAGTGATTTCTTCAAGAAAAAGCTTGCTGGAAAGATGAGCCTTATGCCTGAAATGTGACAAGACTGGAACTGTCTCTTACCTAAAAGGCTGCATGTCTTTGAGTGTTTTAGAGCTTTTAAAATTTGTGAAACCTCAGGGGATGTCCTAAGCATAAACATTACTTTAAGCCAGGATTTAGCTGGATGTGGTCTTCTAATATATTTCAAACAAAGATGGCTGCAATCTTTATGAGTTCTGCCCTAGTTTTCTAACAATTATCTCCTTTCCTGCATTATCTCCTTTCCAGTGTTTGTGTTGTATATGGTGTCTTATCTGTTCTTATTGACTGCAGCAAACTATTTCCATGTGTACACAAAAAGGACCTTTAGCTACATCAACAGCAGGATATTTCCATTTAAACACAACACTTAAGCACAAAATGTGAAGTTCCCTCAATTTTTGAAGATTTTACTGGAAGAGCCTGAATTCCTTAGCTGAGGATTGCACCAGAGATGTTTTTCAGGTAGAAACTTCTTTAGTCATGTGTATAACCAAAGATCAGATTCTTACTCAACCAAAGCTACACATGGCTCATCAGTCCCATTAATCATTAGGTTTCTTGCACTGTTTGGTCAGTGGAGCCTCTGAACACAGTTTATCTGCATATTGCAAAATCAGGGATGGAAGCCCCATCCCTGGAAGTGTCCAAGGCCAGGTTGGATGGGGCTTGGAGCAACCTGAGATGGTAGAAGGTGTCCCAGCCCATGGAAGAGGCTTGGAATGAAACAGTCTCACTCTTAGGTTGGTGAGTACTGATATGGTATCCAGAAGACTGCTTCTGAGGTCAAACAGAAAGATGGACTTAGCTTTCTGAACATTTGTACCACTCTCTTCTTGATTTCGTGCTAATGAGCTTCTCCTTACTGTTCTTCAGGTCTGATTTTCCCCATTAATTATCTTGGAAATCATCCTTGATATCTGGAGTTTTCATTATGCTCTAGGGCACTTGAGAACTGAGCTGAGTAACACCCACCCCCCCTTTCCTTGGTGACATTTTCCCACCGGAAAAAAAAATCTCCTGCAGTTCTCCACCTTTCTTTTCAAAATGCTGCTAAGCAATTTACAGACTGAATAACTTGAGATTCTTCCACCTTTCCTGCACGCACAACGAGGCACTCGTGTAAATTCTCACTTTATTACCACACCTGTTAGAAATCACTGCTGCAACTTAGGTGTGAAAAAATGTGGCTGTCCTGTGCGTAGTCAGGAATCCACCCCAGGCTCGGTGTAAGTGCATCACCACTGCTATAAAACAGACACAACTACTTTGGTGACATTCACTGTTACTGTACGTTGACAAGTTCCCATTTAATTTACTACATATGGTTCCACGTCTCCATAGCTACTCTCGTGAATTCATTATTCATTAAATAAGTGATGAATTTACTTAAATATTGCGGCCACATGGCGGACACAAATGCATTCTAATATTATTAACACGTTGCCAACTTGCAACTCTTCGAAGTCTGAGTAAATGTTTTGACAAGAAGAGGCAGCAAGAACAAATAAGTAGTAGCAGCCTAGATGAAGTTCAGCCATAGTTCTAACAGCTTTAAAGTCTTAACAGTGTTTTCACTGGGGCAGTACCAGATAAATTGCTCTTATGTGTGCATACAAGAGACTAAAATTCCTTTGAAAGTTTATAATTTCTCATGGGAAAACACAACATAAAAGTTACTTTTACTCATAGAAAAACAACACCATATTTTCCTGTCAACCTTTGCTGTTGGGAATTTCAAACTTTTTGCATTTTTTCCCTGTGATTCTTTGTCGACCCAAGGGACAGGCATTTACAACATAATTTACTTTCAGCGTGTCTCTGTAAATCATTGTAATACTATCTATGGCTAGTGGAAAAAAAAAAAAAAAAAAGCAGCACTCTCCAGTTGGACTGACAAACAACTTTTCCAAGACTTCAACAGCAAAGCAAAATCCCCCATTTCAGCAGGGCAGCATTGACACGGTGAGATACACAAACAAAATGTATTTTATGAGGGTTTTTATATGAATTTTTGTATTTAGAGGTTGTAATATTTATTGGGAAATATCTATTGAACGGTCTTTTCTTGCAGCAAAATGTTCAGAATGTGTGGAGTATAAAACATATCTTGGTGGGAAAAAGAAATCTGGTGCAAAAAGAAAACCACTTCTATTTCTCTTCTGGAAATTTCAATATACTTTTTTTTCTACTGTTCTTAAGGCCTGTTGTTGTCACTGTTGTTGTACAGGCTTAACAGTGTTGTCAGAGGTGAGGTGCTTTAAGCACAGGCTGCCATAAAAAGGCTGGAAACCTGTAGAGCCTTTCAGCCTCACTTTTTGAGACTGCTGCTAATATCAAGGCTCATTCAGTTTTACATTAGAACTTGATGACTTGCACATTGGTTGAACCTTCACCTTTTACAACCTTAATGGGGATTTATTAGCTATTTCACAGTGTGTAAATTTGAATCTAGGTCAGATGAGGAAGAAAAATAGGGCAAATCTGGGCCTTAAGTATAACCTGCATATAATATATCAGGATAAAAAAAAAGGTGCAAAATTAAACAGATGATTAAAAGTGTCTAGAGCAGGCAGAGTTTGAAAAAAGAGCTTGATAAATTAGGGGTGTATGTAAGGTTTTTTTTTTGAGTTCAAACTCAGGTGACTGGTGAAAGTCTGGTTTCCACACAAATTCAGCAGATTAAGGAGTTAAAATAGCTTGTTAACCTGTTTCTGCTAACTGCTCGCAAGAGGAAATGTAACACAGGTGTGTTTGATATTCACAAGATTAAAGCTTTTGTCTACCATCAAATGTTCACCACATTAAAGTCGTTTTAATGAGGTATTGGGAGATAATGAATGTAAGCCTCTAATTCAGTGCAGCAGAGACAGCCTGCCCCTGCTCTGACCCCGCTGCAGCCAGGTACCCAAACCAACAGATTAGTCACACTTTTACAGCAAAAGATGTGTGCAGAAGGGAACAGCCACTACCTGCTGCTCTCCTGCCCTGCTAAAAATGCATCTGATTCAGGTGCCTTGAATCATCTGAAGCCTGACATCAGATATTCCCCACGTGATGGTACCCATCCCTTACCCATTCCTTCAGGAAGATTATCTGGAGGGGAAAAAAAAAAACACAGCTGGTGTGAGAAGGAAGGATTTTAATAATGTGTGTACATGAGGTAGGCAAAAATGGCTACAAATTAATGCTATTTATGTTATTAATGTTATCATTCATTCTGGTACTCAGTGATGTTCAGAAAGTCAATAGCTGGAGTGAATAAAGGCTGGAAAGGTCTCTGTGGTTCATCCAGCTCTGTACTCACTTCTGCATGGGTCCAACCCTCCTGCTAAGCTAAGGTACGCTGCCTGTTTGCTTATTCTTAATAGAATAAGCTCCAAATAAAAATAAAATTAAGATCCTGAAAGGTTCTCCAAACCAGATTTATTTTGGCATGCATATGCAGGAAACTATGTACTGTAGCAAGTTTTAAATACTGTATTTGGACACTAATTCTCAACTGCCGTCATCAGTTTGCTGACAGCCATCTGCTTGGACCCTGCTCCTTCCTCCCGTTCAGCACCGTTAAAGTAAAATATTGACAGAAACAACTTCTGCAGCAAAAGTGGAAAAGTTAATAACATAACTGAAGTCACACAGGATTTTTTCTCTAATGTTCTGGAGCTCTCCTACAATTTCGTTTTACTCATGCCTTAATTTAGAAGTGTCCCACCCCGGCTTAAAAATAGGCCGTTGTGTAGCCAGCTATCTATAGATGGCACAGGTTCCTGAGGAGAGAGCTGGAGCTGCAAGTGCCTCCTGTAGAGTTCATGTGACTTCATGGAATGAGTAATACACATGCTCCTGGAGGAGCTGACACACCGGGCGGGATGTTGTCAGTCAGAGCTGGGAAAAGAAGTCATCACAGCAAGGTTGTCACCGTGGCTGCCAAAATCTGCTACAACACGAGCAGCAGATTGATAGAATTCAGATTTACCTGCAGAAACACTTTCAGCAGTGATGTAGGGAGCCTGTGCAATCCTTTACATCATTGCACACCGCTGGCTCGGAGCTCCTGGGGGTACCTGGACACTTCCAGAATGATCCTCAGCCTCCTTGGGCTGAGATTTTTTTGTTCTGTACGTGCCTTGTGATGATCCTCACGTTAATGAGTCTGAGATGCTCCAGTTCAGCACAGAGCGAGCTCTACCTTCAGCTCTTTGTGTGAAATGTCATTAAAGCTCTTGCACAGGTCGTAGGGCAATGCACAATAAAAGATTTTGTCACTAATTATTTCAAAAAGGAAAGTGAACGTGAGCTCATGTACACACACACACACACACACACACACACAGATATACATTCACATAAATAATTTATTTGCCATACCTATTTATAATACATGAATCTTTTATGTTTTATGGTGATACCATTGCAGTTTGCAGATTTACATCTCTTATTAAATTCCCCACACAACAAAACACAGTACTATGGAAATATATAGCCCTACAAACTGATTCAAGATTTCTGATCCAAGTGGTCTCACTGTCTGCAATATTCCTTTCTAAATTGTGCCATTATATCCCACAAATCGACTTGCAGTGAGAGGTAATTTCTTTTTATTCTCTTACAGCTTTGTGGGAGAAAGGAAGGAAGAATCTATCCCCTAAAGAACAGCACAACAGTTTCCAGGCTGAACTCTCTAACATACACAACCTCCTCTGTGCTTCTGCAGACACAGACCCACCAGCCCTGTGAGAAGATGAGTGTGTTTACCATGTTGAAGACATCAGCAGTAGATTTATTGGAGACAGTAAAGCCTTTGGGTAGATGAGAAAAATTCTAAAAAATCCAGTTTCCAAGCAGGAAATTTGACGAGTGATGCAGAGATTGTGACAGAAGCTGAAAACTGTGTGCAAAGACAATGCTTCAGCATCAAACTTAACACATGAGAACAGGAACAATACATATTTTTGAGAAATGTTTTATATATTTGACCTGGGTATCGGGTTGTTTTTTTTTTTCCCCCGTAGAGAAAAAATAAATCAATCTGTTCACCACCCTGAGAGAGGGCACTGACTCCCACTTCTTGCCTGGTGCACAGCCCTCAGGTCAGTGTGTGGGTGAGGGAGGCGAGCCCCGAGCACTCTCCGTGCTGGGCAGAGTGGGGAGAGGCTTCTTCTCCTCTCCTGTTCACTTCTGTCATCCCTGTTCAGTTTCCGCCCTCACTTTGGGGGGAGGAATTTGGAAATTTGGGGGAGAGGAAAAAAAATTGTTTGCAAGTCCTTCACCACAGTCCTCCAAGCGGTCAGCAGCTCCAAATCCCTTTACAGACCACGCAGCTCTGTCTGTCCCCACATCTCACGTGAAACATGCAGCCAGAAGTCCCCCCCCTGCATGGCTTGAAGTCCCAGAGAAATTGTTTTCCTCTTTAAGAAGTTCTCTAGACTGAAAGGTGAGGGTTCACTGTGAAAATAGGTATTATTTTAAACAGCCTGTCACATGTGTGGTGAGGATGGCTTACCAGCCTCACCAGGCTACCTTGCAGCTTCTCTTTTATGGTCTGGAACTGGAGGTGCTGATGCAGCCTCAGAAAGCCACGGGCAGAAACCACACAAAGAGATTAAAGACGTGATAGGGAGAGGCAGGAGGAAATGCTCCTGCTCATTTTCTTGTGTGTGTTCTCCTGAAGGTAAAGCCAGCAGGACCTCCTGCACAGGTCCATGAGTTTCCAGAATGACCTTTGGAAGTTTCTGTCTGTTTTCCAAAGGAAAAAAGCACCAGCAAACCCAAGGCATGGAAAAATACTCAGCAGAATCAAGCATGACAGGAAAACTTTACAAAGACATTGCTGTTGCTTTACTCAACCATTTTCTCCTGCTCTCCATCTACAAGGGAGAAGAAGAAGAGAGACACAACACAGCTTTGCTACCTCTGTCCACATTGGTGGAAAGATGTAATGTTGTCTCAGTTCAAATCCCTGGAAAATGTGGTAACATTTAGCTCCACATGTTAAAGAAGGTGCTTTCTAGCTCTGTCCTCTGTCTGCTTCCTTGCTGGGCAGCTCCCTGTGACTTTTTTGCAAGTTCAGCCATTTAGAACATTTAGATATTTTAGAGCCATTTCGAACACTGAGATATTTTAGAAGTTACAGCAAATTCTGAGACACTTTGGACTGAAGAGGGCATTTGTTGGTTTGAGTGGAACTATTTATTTTGATTTGCAAAGAAATGTAGAACAGGACTCTAGTGACCAAAATCCATCCGTGATGAGTGACATGTGGTAAATTATTTTGCTTTTGTAGCATCTTTAATGCAAATAACTGTAAGGTTCCTGAATATTTGACATGAGAATGTATTTATTAAAGTGTTAATAGCACAAACAAACATTGTTATAGCAGGCAGACACACTATTAAAGAATTTATAGCAAACAAACAAGATTTCAGAATTGGATTAGAAACCTGATTCACCTGCAGGTAAATAAAACAATGAAGAGATAAATATCAAGTGAATATCAAATAGAAGTGTTCAAGGCCAGGTTGGATGGAGCTTGGAGCAACCTGATCTAGCAAAGATGGTCTTTAAGGTGCATCCCATAACAAAAAATTGTCAGGTTTTATGATTTGATCATACATTTGGGAAAATAAAAGGAAAAAAAATATCTTGGGCATCTTATAAACAAGTCAGAATATGAAAAATCTTGTTGCCTGCTGTGGTGTGGCAACATCAGAGAGATTTGGACTCTCTGGTGCCCATCAGAGCTGCTCCAGGGGGGCAAAAGGCATCAGTCAAGGTCCAGCTGCAGCCAAGGCCTGCTGAGGGAAATCCTCTCTGTAAAACACTGGCCACGAGTCCAATCCAAAAGCTGGAAAAGAGGAGGAAAATGGCTAAAGGTCTTTTCTAGATCTACATCCCAGGGAGCAGGAGCACCGTAACACGAACTGCTGCCTGCTTTGGTGCCTCTGCTGCCAGCATTTGTGTCAGCTGAGCCTTCCAAGCTGACAGCTGACGTCACCCGAGAACCGGCGAGATTTCCAGGAGAAAAGTGCCACAGAAGGGAACATCCATTCTCCCAGCAAACCCAGTCCCCCTCCCTGACTGGCATACCTGAGAAATGCTCTGTGTAGCCTCCTCTGATTGTGAGGTCACACCTCCCTTTAATGAGTTTCCTAAAAGTTTGCAGCAAGTTTCCCTGGTGACACAGGTAGGGTTTCATTGATCTCCAGCCGGGGCTGCCGTTATCAGAGGACGGGGTTCCAATTCCTGATTAACGAAAATTATAATTATGTACGGATAATGGGGAGCGAGAGAGAGATGTTTCCATGTTACTTTAAACAAAGAAGAGTTAAGGCCTTATCTTAACTATGCATTGGCACTGCAATGCGAAATGGTCATGCAAAATTAATTTTTAATGTGTTCAATTTATATTAAAAATTTCTGCAAGTGTGTGATTTTTTTTTTCTAAGGCTGGAGTGCTACTTCATTTACAATATTCCCTGAAGGTGTTTTTTTTTTTTTTTAAAGAGACTCTTAAACTGAAGCCATTTTAAGGGTTTTATGAGACATTATGTGAGCTTTCATATGCAAGTTAGTCGTTAAGTACCAGATATTATATTCTGTAATATGCTTAAGTGATATTAGAGGCTGTATATAGCCTGCAGTAATGGCTATTGCTGCTTTTTTAATTTATCAAGAAAATGTTGCTTAAATAAGGAGCAAATCAGTGCTTGGGTGTTAGAAAATACAAATGTAAAGGAAGTAACAATATTGTTGTGACATATTTTGTGCTCTCAGCTTCACTGGGGAGCAAAACCAGGGGCTGCTTTCTCCTACTCCTGCTGACACACATGGCAAGTCCCATATATAACATGCTAGACATATATAAAAAAGAGAAATTTTACTAAACAGTCATTGCTCCTCATGACTTCATGAGAATTTATATCATGCCTCTGTTAACTGGATTTTTTTTTTTTATCATATGATTCCTGGCATTCAAACAAAGTAGCAAGTCACATTTGGACTTAAAGGAGTGAAGTCTTTGAATGCTCAGCCTACAAAGGGAAATTTTTTTGTTAAGCTGGATTCACTGGTCAAGCTATAAAAGACAGGATAAAAAAATCTCAGCAAACCAACCCTCACATGGTGAACAAACTTGCTACTTTTTTCTCCACTCTCCCTCCCTTGAAAGCCAGAGGAAGAAAAAAGAGAAAGCTTTAAGCTGACAAGTTTGTAGAAATGTAAAAGTCACTTGACTTTCCTTTCAAAGTGCCTCTTGCTCCTTGTCCTGACACCGAAATAAAGTCCATCTGCAGCTGTGCTGCAGAGAAGGGGAATACAGGAGTGGTTTAGACTGACAGCCCTTGGCAGTGACACCTCCTGTTGGCCACAGAGTCCCCTACCTGCTCCGACCCCTGTGTGGAGCCCAGCTGACTGCAGAGCTCTCTGCTCAAAATATTCCTCCTCTAACCACGGACCCCTCTGCTGTGCCCAGCTGCAGGCTCCCGCTCTCAGGCAGACTTGTGATTGAAGAAATGTATTTCAAATGAAAAATAATCTTTTCCATTTTCTTCTCTTCTCCCAGCTGCTGATTCCCACCCTGATTCCTGTTCTGGAGCTGTGGTTAATACTTTTTTTTTTTTTTTTTTTTTAAATCACATCATCCTTCTCTCTCTCTGCCTCTCCTCCCCCTCCTCTTCCCAGTCCTCCTCACAGCTGTGGATCCTCACTCCTCCTTCCAGTTGCCTCTGCTGTCATCCCTGCTCTCCTCCCTCCCCCAGCTCCCTTAAATATTTCAGAGGAAAGTAATCCAGCTTCATCCAGGCTTTATGGCACTGCCTCTCCTCTTGTCTGCACTCATCCTCTCTTGCTGCCTTTGTGGGGAACGAGGCCCTGGGCACCCTCGAATCCCTGGAATCAGCCTCCTTAACGAGCCCGCTTGCAAATGAGCATCAAGCTGGGCACCAAATGGGCAATATGGACCCAGCCAGTGCTAGCCAAGGGATCTGAGGGCTCTCTGTTGAAGAGCAATTTTGCAGGGAGCACATGGGGCTCTCCAAAGGGATGAGGTGAAAGCCCGGGATAAACATCTCCAGGCTCCCGCTGCCGCCCGGGCTCCGCCTGCTCGATGACCTCACGTGCAGCGCCTGAAATCCCATGAATGCCAAAAATCAGTGGTCCAGAGGGATCCTCTTGGCAAGGAGACATGGCCAGCGAGCAGCAGGTCTGTGCTCCGGGGGAGACGAGGTCAGGATGGGGTGAGCCACTTTCCCTTGCAGGACAAGCCCTGCCTCGCACATTTTTTTAGCGGTTTATGACGACTATGAATTCTCTTCATGGACCAAAAAAGCTTGGCCCGAGCCTCTTAATTCTACAGTAGCTGTCAGGAGAACCATATATTCACCAATACACAGAAACATTCCTGCTTTCATCACGAAATGCTCATTGATGGCTCCCCAGTCCAAGCATGAGGAAAAGACAGTAGTCCCCAAGGGCAGTGATTTTGGTGACTCCAGCTCATGGAGATTTCCTGTGGTTAGAGGACAAGCTGATGTTGCGATCTGCCCATTATCCCTTCACTGAGGTGGCTTTTGAATTTCCCTGGTGATGTCCCTGCCTTCCCACCTTTTCTGGCTGAGCAAGCCCCAGTGCTTTTGACAAAACAAAACTAAACAAACAGATAAAGCAGTAATAAATATAATAAATGTCCCAAAACCTGAACCACCTCCTGTCCCTGCTCTGCCCTGTGCTCCCTCCCCATGATGACCCCAGCATCACTCTCATCTCTGTTCCACAGCCACTCCTGAGCTCTGAGTTCAGGAGCCAGCTCTTAACCAGCTTTGAGCTCTTTCGTACAGCCCAAACCATTTTACCCTTTCCCTAAGGATGTCTCTGCATGGAGGTTTCCTGTTAGTGTCCGTGTGGTCAAAGGGCAATTAGGCTTTTCTCCTGCAATTTGGAGCTTGAATCAGCTTAATCTGTTAGGCAACACAAGCATCTGCTTCTCTTCTCCCTCCCACCCTCTGCTCATGCACACACAAAGCCTCATTATATTAATAAAATATTTTCCCATTCTTCACCTGATTAGCTGCCTGCACGTGCCCGTGAGCCCATTTTCCATGAAAAATGTGTGTGTGCATTTACACCCATACGTGCCAATGCACCTTCCCCCGATTATATACAAACAGATGTTTATATATAGAATGCATATTATAAATTTAAATTGATACGGGAACATAAATCTGAATAAATCACAGCTAAGCTGCAGCTTAAAATAAACATTCTGGGGAAAAAAATAAGCAAATAAACTTTTTTTTTTTTATTTTGGCAGAATGTTTATTTATTTAACAACGGCGATGCAGTTGCTTACACTTTCTACAAATGTTTTATCTCTTCTTCCTCCGCACCTGTCCCTGAGTGAATAGAGCCACATCTGTCTCATCTTGGCATAACAAGTACACATCTACATCTGTGAAAGATGATTCCATTTTTGAAGGAAACACTGTCTACTTTTACACTCCTGCAGCCTGCTAGAAATTATTACACAATGGATTTTGTGTCTTGCAGGAAGGCTGCTAAATAGTGAATAGCGAGTTTGGAAATGGTACAACAAAAGTAATGCCCTACTTTAACAAATAGATGGCTAGATATAAATATATATTTATTCTAAACTTTATGGGTAAGAGAGATCCACTGATTAATGTTACCTTCATTTTACTCCTTCTGGTGTAGTGGACTCAGTTAAAAAGCTCAGGAAATGGGAACTGTAGAGGGTAATAATAGGATATAGATGCTTTCACACATCAGCTGCCGTGTCAGAGCCTACATGAAGTTGATAATGACTGGAAAAATAGTTGGAAAAATCCTTCCCTGTGAGGGTGGGGAGGCCCTGGACAGAGTGCCCAGAGAAGCTGTGGCTGCCTCTGGATCCCTGGAAATGTCCAAGGCCACTGGACAGGGCTTGGAGCAGCCTGGGACAGTGGAGTCAGCACTGACAGTGAGCTCCTGGTTGAGAGCAGCCACGTGCTGTCCAAGGTTATGTCATTAATGACATTCAGTAGCTCATTAAATAAATGAAGAGGAGAGCTTTGGCTGATAAGGGTTTAATGAGTTAAAACTGTGAAATAGCCAAAAGCATCTCCAGTGATACTGAACTGATGAGCAGCAGTGGTTTTCTGCTCATCTTTCTTTTATGGGCTTGACTATCAAAGTAAAAAATGAAGTAAAAATAAAGGAAAGATGAAGTGCCCTGAAGTTCCTCTGTTGTATTTTCCTCACAATTATTAACCTCCATTGCACCCAGCAGCTCTTGTAGTGATATACCAAAAGCTGTAAAAGCAGTGCAGGAGGGTCATCCACTCATCCATCCATCCATCCATCATCCATCCCTCCATCCATCCATCCATCCATCCACCATCCATCCCTCCATCCATCCATCCATCCATCCACCATCCATCCCTCCATCCATCCATCCATCCATCCACCATCCATCCCTCCATCCATCCATCCATCCATCCACCATCCATCCCTCCATCCATCCATCCATCCATCCACCATCCATCCCTCCATCCATCCATCCATCCATCCACCATCCATCCCTCCATCCATCCATCCATCCATCCACCATCCATCCCTCCATCCATCCATCCATCCATCCACCATCCATCCCTCCATCCATCCATCCATCCATCCATCTTTCCTCACTTCTCACCTGGAGGGATCACCCCAGGCAGAATATTAATCCAAGGTGTTGCAGGTCCTCTTCCACCTGTCACAGGCTGTGTTTTGCCCTGTGCTAACATGTTTGTGTCTGCTGACCAACCAGATAAACAGAATGAAAAAGAAATTTCACTGAAAAACAAGGTCTGGCCAGGAAATAGAAACTTCTTCTATGGAAAAATATCTGCCTGTAGTAAAATTTTTATTCACCACTTCCCATCTCTTCCTGACTATTTTTCATCTTTTGCCAGCCTGGAGTTCTTGTGCAAAGTGCGAGAAGCCTTCCTTGCTTTTTCAGCCACCAAGAGTCTCCTAATTTAAAAATAAATAAATAAACAAACAAACAAATAAATAAATAAATAAATAAAAGATGTAAATGCAGAAGTGTCAGCATTATTTCTGAAGACAGCTTTTCCTTCACTATGTTGCAGGACAAACACTGAAAGCAACACAGATTCACTATTTCAAAACAGTCTGAAATGTGCTCACATCAAAAAGAAATCAATGTCTCCATGAGTGTGATTTCAGAATTGAAATATTTTATGGAGGAAAAGAATCCCAATTAGAACACACTATAAATTGTAATTAATTTAATGGCTTAAAACATATATAATGATTTAAGGAGACATTATCCTGGTAGCTGTATCATACTAAGAAAAGGTCAATCCTTAATAGTTCAACAATCAGGACTGATTTTCTTTTAAGGAAAGTTTGGAAGGCAGAGAACAATTTGTCCTTCTGTGGAGTATATTGAGGCATTGATACACAGGTCTCAGATGCCATAATGCCCATCCCCTTCCTCTTTTTTTTTTTTTTT
>VZSE01009345.1:554375-583742 GCA_013398275.1 Promerops cafer | reverse complement strand
TTTTTTTTTTTTTTTTTTTTTTTTCAGTGTTTCATGTACTATCTTTAGGCTTTCTCAAAATCAACTGCTTGATTTACCCATCCTTCCTGGGAATTTATGATTCATATCTTCCCTTCTTTTCCCTCCCCTCTCTTCTGCCAGACCTTTCCAACTCCCAACTGCTGTTCTATCTTCTATATTAAGCACCCCAGGCTCTGATGTACTTGACAGTGCCCTGTACTTTAAACACACACACACACTCACAAAAGCACTCTGGTGATCTGAGATATCTTCTACAAAGTGACATACATACACCAACCTCAGACTCCAGACCTTTCACAATCTTAACAAATACCTTGTATTTAAATTTTTATCTTTTAAAATTTGTTTTATTCTATTATTTTTAAAAGGGATTTAAAAAAAAAATAATAAAAAGCCATTGACAGTTATATAATGTGCATTATTTACTTAATAGCTGTTCTGGTCTATTGGGTAAATATATAGCCAGGCAGTTTTTAAAAACACGTATTACAGACCCAAGAGACCAGAGAGACTCTGAAGCAGCTGTTCCAGTCTATTGGGTAAATATGTATTTAGGCAATTTTTCAAAATATGTTAAAACTCCTTCAGTGCCATTCTGGTCAATTGGTTAAATATGTATTTAGGCTTCTTTTATAAATGCCTTTTATGGAGCCGATAGACTGAAGGAACTGCAACTGCTGAATATGTTTTCATAATTTTTACCTGTGGGTATCACTGGGAGTTGTTTCCTGGATTCCAGCTCCATCCCCTGCTGTCACAGCTCCGAGGACGAGCTGGGTGTCACAGCCATTGTCACCGAGAGCAAACACAAATATTCCCACACCTGGAATGACATTATTCCTTCTCACTGTCATCCCTGCTCACTGAGAGCAATGCTCTCCATCTATTTTTCCTCTCTGTCAGTGGACTGACACACTTTGCATTGTGCTGTGCTGGTTAGGCTGATGGATATTTTTAAACCAGCCGTGTTTTTTCAATATTCAGAGGCACAAAATGGCATTTTGAAGCCCTGCTGTCAATTCTGGGGTTGCTTATACAAGTGAAGTTTAGCACATGCTTAAATATGAGCCAGATCAGAGCTCGAGCAACAGGACTTGAATTGCTTTATGATTTAAAAAAAATTATATATATATGCCTCCAAAATCTTTTTAGGTGTTCAAGGTGATAGGAAAATCAAATCTGATGGCTGAGCTGTAACACAAGTTTCTGAAAGTCTTAATGTAAAGTGGCTGTGGCAGATGTGAACATGCTGGGGTTTGTAGAACTTCTGCTGTATTTCAGCTGAAGATTTATATTTACATCCAGTTCTTTCAGAGTGAGCTCTGGTGAGAATTTTATACAGTGAGAGAAGGAGAGGCTGGGCTTAACTCAGTGGCTCAAGGAAGCTTTTCCAGGCTTGTTTCTCTTAAACCACAGCTTTCAAGACAATTATATTTGCTCCATGGTTCCCCTCCTTGCCTTCCCTCCCTTTATGGAGCAGACATCTCCATTGAAGTGCTGTTGTAAATTAACCCAAATTTTATTGTTGCAAAACCAGGACTAAATAAATATCTCCTTTTATCCCCAATGCATGAACTGACAGCATAAATTCTTTCTCAGTTTGTTCCTTAATGATAAATTATTAACCCTCCACATAGAATCGATCATGTTCAGCCTGCAATGGTCTGTTCATCCACAGAATGTCTTCATTGTCCTGTGCTGATAATTATTTCAGGAAGAAAATTTTGATTATTTCAGGAGTGTCCTCAGCTTTCCTTGAAATCTGAGTTACTACTGGTAGTAGGTGACTGGTCTTGACCTATGGTAGGGTCAGTTCTGGTGTTTTTATTCCACCTCTTTTTCCTTCAGGGTGGGTTTGCATTCTCCCTTCCCAGCAAAAATGTGTTACTCACCCATCCAACAACCAGAGAGATTGTTCTGTCTTGGGGTTTTTCTATTTTTCAGAAATTTTGGGATAAGTTACTACAAGTTGTTATAATTTTCAGTAATTTTTATTCATTTTTTATGTTTTTCTCAAACAACATTCTTAATAATAAAACTACTGTAAATATTTCCCTCAATTGTGCTCAGAAAGCTGGACTTGATGAGCTTGGGAGTCTTTCCCAACCACAATGATTCTATGATTCTCCTGTGGAAATGGAAAGGACAAAGAGGCAGAAACTACGTGGGAAAATGAGGAATACAAGTGTATGTTCACACAGGTTCAAACACAGGTATAAGGGTGCATGGAGATGGAAATGAAAATTTGGTGTATAATAAAAAAATACGTGTTTTAAACAGGCACTTGATAAACTGGAAATATTCTTGTCAGTGTGGACACTTTAATTCAGGCAAAGTGTAAACCTCTACAGACTGAGGTAAAATGATGTCACTATTTTAAATAAATCAACTGTTCTGCATTAATACAAGTTTAATACAAGTTTAAACCAGAGGATTTCTAAAAGAAAAACAAATGTGGAAAAATATTGATAAGAATTCTGACAAGGAATATTAATAAATGAAAATGTTGATAAGAACTCTGGATACATATGATGATTTATTGCCAAAATAAGTAACTTTATTATCCAAATTATTAGACCAGCTGTAATGCCAGGATAAAAATAACAGTGATGCTATGTCACTCACATAATTTCATAAACAATGATCAAATCCCATCAGAATAAGAAACATCTTGTCTGTCAAAGATTACGAGATGCTTTCCAGATCCACCAGTATATCCAGGCCTTTCCATTAATCAGTGCCACAGAGGCTTTTTTTCTTTTGAAATCACTGAGCTGGATGCTGGGAGATGCTCTCAACAGGAACTGCTGCTGTGTAATGGACTCAAGCCTGAAATGTGATTCTGTTCTTACAATACAAGGATCCCTGCTGGCTTAGGGGAGTGCTGGTGGATCCTGTGCCCACATCTGGATGTTGAGTTGACTCTGTGGAAAAGGTGAAATTCCATTTTTTGATAATATTCCAGTTCGTTGGGGTTGGCAGAGGCCAAATGTGGTAAGTTTTTTTGGTTTTATTCACCAACTAACTTAATAAGTTATTGGTGAGGTTTTCCTTGCCATAGGATGCTCACGCCCTGCCAGGGGAGATGTGGGTAAACTGCAACTGGAGCTTCTGGAACAGCTCTGCCAAACTGCTGCACTTCTGCCTTTTTAACCATGATCATGGTCTTCTCCTAGGTAAAAAAATGGAATTACCTATTTCTGTGAAGAGAAAAATAAAAGCCAAACATTACTGAGCCAAAGTGCTTAAAAATTTAAAAATAAATTTGAAAAGGAAAAAGAAATGGAATAAAAACTATTAAAAAGTATTAATTATTTTTACAATACATAAATACAATAAAGAAGGAGGAGCCCCTATTGCTGCAGAGCAAGAAGGTTTTTGTGCTTGTGTGTGGCAGCTCTCAGAGAGGGCAGGAGACTGGGTTAACCTACCACCACCATAATTTGGTTTGGCAATTTCACTGATCATAAGAATATTCTTATTGTATCAAAATGTGTGACAGCTTTGTGATGGGCACAAATGGGGGATGAGATCAGACCCCGTTTCATTAGATTAAATGGAAATGTGATGTTTTCAACAGTCAAAAAACACTGGAGACATCATCAAAGCTATCAGTGCCCATCTCTCCACAATCTCTGCTATGATCATTTTGTTCCCTTACCATTGATCTACTACAAAACCGAAAATTAATTTAAAGGAGGAAAGATCTTCAAATATTTATATCTGAATATTTGTGTGGGCGAAATGCAGGCTGAGCTAAGAGCTTGTTACACTCACCCTGATGAAAACTAAACCCAGAGCACTGGCCAAAGCTCTTAAGGAGTAGAAAGATGACTTTGCACTGAGTGCAGTGGACATGAGGGTCAGCCCAGGTCTTGAGTTCTCCTTCCAAACCCATGCCCACGTATGTTCATTTTCCCTGCTGCAACACTCCTTGCCTCTCTCTCCAGGAAAGTTTGCACATGCAACCCTTTGATTTGTGAAGGTGCCACTTGGCCACAGCAACCAGAGCCCAGATGGGAAAGAGAAAAATGATGGCTGAGGTGGAGGTGCAGGTAAATACACAGGGGTACAGAGGAGATACAGCACGTTGGGCAGCTCATTTGTCAGCTGAGCAGCAGCCCAGCCTTTCCTAGCAGACATTCACTTTGTTCCATGTGATATTAAGTAAATGTGATATCGTAAAACTGATAAAAGGAGTTGATCTATTGAAACTGGCTGGACTCGAGCCACTTCTGTACTCTGTCACCACCGGCAAGAGGAAAAAAAAGGTGCTACAAAATACCTGAGTCTACCACTCTTGCTGTACTGGCTTTCCACTCAAAAGCACACACCAGTACATCCAAGGTCTTTCTTGCCTTTGAAATATGAGTCTTTCTTTCCTTAATCTGCTCTGGACACCACTCACAAACTGAAATGGATATTCTCTGTTACCATTCAGAGTTTTACTGCGTTTCTCTGGCCTCTGCAATGCAGCAGTGGGAGCAGAGATTCCTCCTCAAGATTTTTCTGCCTGGGAAAAAGAAAAAGGTCCTTTCTCAGTAAAGAATAATGTGCACACCCACCATCAGCACTGTCACTGCCTCAAGAGGAGACCAGCACTGAAGAGTCCACTGGATGCGGCACAATGCAGATCCAGTGGGAGCAATTCAAAAGGGGATTGAGAAAGGAAAACCCTGCCAAAAACTGCTCTCCCACTCCTGTCTGTGGCACACATGGATGGACTGAGCTCAGCACATCTGAGCACAAGGTTTTTGCCTCCAGGAGCTGGCAAGCCCCAGGCTGGGGTCACAACTCAACACTTCTCCGTCAGAGAGAAGAAACTCCATTCAGCTCTGTGGGATGCTCTTATGCACGTCCAAAAGTATAGATGTGGTTCTGGCAGGACTTTTCTTTTTCTAATTTTAGTAAAATATTTACAAGAGAGAGGTACTTCCTCACAGTACATCAGGCATTAGTCACTGATAAGAGAGAACATAAATTCTGGGCTTTAATCTTATATTGTATTATTCCAAAAACCACCTTAACATGCAATGATACCTTATAATATTGAATTTTAAAACCCCCCAACTTTTAGAACTGTTAGAGAGCATATGTTTACAGGAAATGGAACATCAGATTCCTGATGTTGAGCCTAAAATTAGGTGACATTTTTTAAAATACCTTCAGAGTGCTTAATCTGATTTTTTTTGTCCAGTCTAAGCACTTGAAAATCCAATGATAGGCATAGTTGTTTGATATCTAAAACTTTAAGTATTTGTGTCTCTAAAAGGCAAGATTCCTTGCTTTTGAGAATTTTTCTTACTGGGAAGGCTTCCAAATCCCCTCTCATGTAGCTTCATGGAATTTTCTCAGCTCTTGTGTTTGCTCCTTCTCCACACCTCTTCCCCAGTGCAGAGAGGCACATCTGTCTGTTTTCTGCCTTATCAAGCAGACATCTACATCTGCGAGGAAAACACCACTTCCTCAGCTGAAAACCTGTATCTGATTGTGGTAATAAAGCACTACTTCCTCAGTTCAAAACATACATCAGGCAGGACCAATTACTTCAAATGACTCATAGCAACAGGCAAAGCAACGCTCATCTTGGCGGAGCCTTTGAACTTCCACCGCTTCAAAGGTGTACTAAAACGTGGTTGCGAGGCGATTGTCTAAAATTGCCAAATTACCAGGTTCCAAGCTTTGACATTTGTTATCCTGAGCGATGAGGCAAAGGGAAGCACCTCGTTCACCCGCTGAGAAATACGGAGCGAAACAAAAAGACATTTCCTAGGTGAAGAGAGCTCCTAGCACGGTGGATTCTTGAACGCAAAACAGAAAAACGCTCGCGCCTTAAATTAATCAAATAATATAACTAGGCGATCAAACAATACACAACGATAATGCAAAATGCAAACAATATGAGCCAAAGCTACTGAGGGAATTTAATGGGCTTTTAATCACATCCTGGAGGTCAGAGAGGCTCAAAGTGTTGTTAATGGGAATCAAAGCTTTTCACCTTTAGGTCACCGACTCGAATGTGGCACAGGTTGGTTCTGACTGAGCGTCATTTCCATCTGGTAATTACTGGGGGGGCTTGTGGTCTCAGCAACCCCATAGGAGAGGAATTTGCAGAATCCGCAGGAGAACGTGCATCAGCTGCAGCGGGGCAAAGGGTGTCCAGCAGAAGACAGATGTTCCAGGAGAAAACACAAGATTATGCGACTCAAAGCTCTCCTTTTAGTAAATATTTTAGTGCTTTCTACTACTTCCAAGTAGTATTAAATTAAGTTCTGAAGTTATTGTCCAAAATTGCCAAATTAATTGTTTCTAATAAATCTGCCTCCACTTTCCCTATGCTGGACATTGTCCCTGATGGTCATGGCTCTCTCCTGACAAGCACCATGCCCAACGAGATGCAACAGTCTAGTCGGTTAATAGTTAATTTTGGGTGCGCTGATCCAGTCTCTCTAACTGTCATTATAATTAAACTAACTTTAAGTTAAAGAAGAACCCTTTACTGAGCATCATAAAGCATATTATTATTACCTACTGACCGAAAATTATTTGGGTATTCATGTTATTTTATCAGGAATCTTCCAATATTAAGACCACATTTATATAAATATAACTCTAATTCAGGAATGTATTTCTATTTGTTCCATTTTCATATCGAGACATTCAGTTTTACTTTTGCCATTTTGTTGAGCTTTTACCTGTTTTCTTAACAATGAAGGTGATCAAGAATATATTTGGAGGGCAAATGACAATGAGAAGGATTATTGGGTTTTGTTACCAAGAAAGCTCACTGTCAAAATTCAGTGATGGGACTGGCCAGAACAAACACGATACAATCCCATTCCCTATTTGGTGTAACTTTTCAACCATCTTTTCTTGCAAATACCTATATGTAAACAATAAAATTAAGGTTCTATTAATGTTTGGCAATAAAACTGCTGTTTCTCTACAAGTTTTGCCAGAAATATGTTAATTCAACTATTCAAATAGAGAAATGCAACAACAGAGAGGCAGAGAAAATACATTTCAAAATCCCAGTTGTCTCAGTGGAGGTCTTTTCAGGGCTAGAAGTCACTTCTGGCTTTGGTAGGAAGCCTACAGGCACTTCTTTCTATGACTAAGTTACATCTGTTCAGGCACTGCACTTCCCTAACACCACACTTTTGTTTTTTAGACTGAGGAGCCTTCAAGTCTAGCAGCTCAGATGCTTGCATCCGTCTGTACCCTTTTGGGTAAATACCTGTCACTTTAGGCAGCCTTCTCTGGTTCTCTGCTCCACACTGACACTCAGATTGTCCCACTGACACGCTGCTTGCTCTCCTCTGGCACACAGGACAGTGCCACCAGCCCAAGACCTTCCACGTCACTCCAGGTAAGCAAACACAGTTTGTCCCTGCCTGTTTCTGCCTTTTCTTGCTTATTAAACTCAAAGGATCTCCGAGAGTGTTTGATGGAGCGAAGAAACGTGGATTGACTGGTCAGTCCCCCACTGGTTTCTGTGCCTGTGTCTTTGCTGGGCAGATCTGGGGGTGTCTGTCAGCAGAAAGAGCCACACCTGGCTTTGTAACCCTCTCTGATGAATGCTGTGCACACAAGGCACGTCTTCTTCGTGTTTGTCACAATTCTTCCTATTGAACACAAATCCCTTCGCTCTGTTTTGAGGAGTCAAAGAACAAGCACTTCTGTGCAAAACTAGATTGTCAGGTTAGCTCTGTGTCAACAGAAATGCACTGATCTCTCCAGGAAAACACATGTTAAAAAGCAGTTATTCCTAAGAAACCATTGGTCACACATCTGGAAGGACAAAGAAAACTTAGTCAAGGTCTGTGTCAGAGGTTTTAAATTGTCACTGCAATCTAGACTAAGATTAACTAATTTTTCCTCTGCACCATTTTCTATGTCAAGGGTCAACCCTATTCTCCCATTCTCCCAGAGAACCACACATCCATATACATAGAGACTTCATTGGTGACACCCTCACTACTCCAAAAAAAAGGTTTTAAATCCACTTTCCCTTAAAAATAAGCTACTAACATTATCATTATTCTGAAATACTGGTTGTATCTCAGTTAAAGGGTCACCAGCCTGGAAAAGATGAGAAGCTCATAAATAGCCCATAAACTCCCTTTCATCTCAGGACAGTGAATGAGGAGAACCAGAGTACAAACAACTTTGGAGGAGCTCTGTATGTTCTCCCTACTCTGACACAACTCAGAGCGATGTTTCCTGTCATCCACCCAGGAGCTGGATTTACGAGCACGTCAGCGCCTGCATTTCAACTGAGGATGCCCAGATGGGGAAACCCTCTCACCAGCACCATGAAATACCCATCTGCTGTGTATTAATATTCCTCAGGGAATTATTGTTTCCTGCTGCCTGGTTCTTACGGTTGGTGTTGGGAGGCTGGGATGGAGGAGCACAAACCAGAGTGGCTCTGGAGTGAGGATGAGGTCGAGCCACAGTGGGACAGTGTCAGTTTAAGGATGCTCTTTGAAAGCTCTAAGGTGGTCCACTCTCAGCAGAAGGAATATTGAAAAGCAAACTGTCCCATGTGCATCCATTTGATAAATAATACGTTTATAGCGCTATTATTATATCAAGAGAAACAGTTAACTGAGACATGACATGTAACTGTTAAAAATTACACACCATCAAACATCAGTCAGGGACACTGAAAGGAAGAGTTGACGCTTATAAATAAAAAATGATGTAGAAATTAAACAAACAACCCACGGAGACTCTTTCTGGTTTTTTCTTTCCCCCCGTTTCTTATGTAAAACCACACAATAAATGGCCTTTGAGTTGCACAGGTTTAATCTATGTGCAGAAAGGGAATTAGAGGCTGATTCAGGGTTTTTTTTTCCTTTCCTTTCCTGGAGGCCTCTTTTTTATTTTCTTTCCAGGTATTGATCGTGAAAGTGATATCACACCAGAAGGTGCATTGATATGGTGTTGAGTAACAGAAAACTGCAAAGACTCCTTACAGTATAATCAAAGCTTCTGTCCAAGCCCCCCACTCTGATGAAATCCAATCAATAGGGACGATTAAATGACACATACAGAGCCATCAATATTAAATACAATCCATTTCCTGTACAAGAGCAGTGCAATGTAAAGTGGACAAGATAAAACTTGAATAGGGAGGTTATTTACGATGCTTGTACGGCATTTAAGCAGTGATGAAAGTTGGGAGCACGCATGATTTGCATATTAATCAAAAAAGCAAGTAAGCTTTTTGATGCACATAAAATAGAGTTTGGTGGGTTTGCAATGTTTCAAAACAATATGTTTTTTTAAAGTTAGTTTTGGAGGGGCAAAGTCAGAGAGGGGTTGACTCCAAACTGAAAAACTGTAGATTCTACAATCTCTGATTTTAATGGACATTGGGTTCTTACAGTGTTTTTTCAGTATTCCACACCATTTCCCTGTTGCCTGTGCAGTGGAAGAAAGGGTTTGAGATAATTCATTGCAAATTTAGTCTGAATTTTACCTCCAGAGGTGAGGAAGAGACCTCCAAGAGGTGTCACAATTTCCCACCAGGAGCAAAAAGGCAATATTAGAAGGCACCTTAAGGACCATCTCGTTCCACCTCCTGCCACGGGCAGGGACACCTTCTGCTGGACCAGGTGGCTCTAAACCCCATCCAACCTGGCCTTGGACATTTCCAGGGATGGAGCAGCCACGGATTTTCAGACCTCCCAGTGGCTGTTAGGGTTGCCAGAGAGCCCACCAAAGGAAGGTTTTCCTTTGTGGAATTCCCTCTCTACCTTCAGAAACCCTCTGTAGTGCTGTCCCTGGGCTAGGGAGAGTCCAGCAGCTGAGATAAATGGTTTTTGGTAAACTCCCTGCTCTTCTCTGCTGTGCCAGTCAAAATGCTTCCACCAGTTCTTACAGAGTCCATGTGTTGCAAACACTGAAAACCACCTCTAATAAATCTGGTTTCCTTCTCACATATTTCTTCACACCACGGCTTTACAACGTGGAGGTGGGGAAATGGCAAAATTAGGGATCTACTCTCAAAAGCAACAAATTGATAAAAAATACAGAAATAGACTAAAAATATGGATCTCCAGAAAATCAGGCCCTGAATCAGACTGTCTTTTGTTCTAGAAAAGTAAGAGCAAGGATGAATGAATTCACCTCAGAGGGAAAGAGACAAAAGGAGCAGAACACTGGTAGAAAGGTATCACTAGGTTACCCCTGAGCACATTGTTCTTTGCTTTTCACACATGAATCCTCATCATATTGATTGATAAATACAAATTCTTTTCTCCCTTTTCAAACGTCAATTCATTCTTTTTCAACATTAAACTTTCACAGTATCTTTGAAGTGGAGAGATAAAATTCCTTATCACCAAAACTTGTGCTGGTTTTAGCGGAAACCTAGAAGGACCGTTGACAAGTTTAAAGTTAATTATGGATTTATGTCCTTTGTTATACTGGGCCATAACTGGGTTTGGTATCTTCAGGATGAAAACCCTTCATCTTAACACAATTTTCAAGGATTTTTTAAAAAACTCCTCAATAAAAGTTTTATAGAGAAAGTGAGCTGGAAAAATGTTCTTGGAGATGACACTACTCTCTGCCAGGACACTTTCACAAATACTGTGGGGACAGCAGGTTGTTTGCCAATGAAAAGCTACTTTCTCTTGACAAAATTGAAAATTGATGACAAAGTGATTGGGTATTTCTCAAAATGCTGTCAAATGTAATGACATTGGGTGTGTTCCAATTAGTTTTGTAGGCTTTCGAGATGCAGCTCTCTCTCCTTGCCTTCTGTGTAAAAAACTTTGTGGCGTGAGTCTGGTCTGCTGAAGGACAGCTAGAGCTGCTACAGCTCCCAGAATTTGCTAGGGAATAAGGCTGCACTGACACATCTAGTCTGGACTAAATAATCAACTTTTACTTTGCAAAACTCGAGCTTTCTTGTCCGGTTTGATGCGGCGTTATTCACACGCAGCGCAGGTCCGTAGGTCACGTTGCTGATAAGAGAGTAGGGGAATTTGCTGGTAAAATTATGCTTGGCCACTAATTAACCACACTCCTATAAAATCAGAGGTGCCACGAGGTGCCTGGGATGTGCTGAGCATCCCACCAGCAGGAGCAGAGGGCAGAGGGAAGCCAGAAGTTCCAGCAACGTCAACGTGTGTCCCCTTTAGGCTGTGGGAGCTGGAAACAGGGATCTCCCTCTCTCCCTCCTATCTGAAGCACAAATAACTTAAAGCTGGCATAGGATTGATACGGAATGCTACACAAAATGTTTGCTTATAATTATTTCTAGCACCCTTTTGAAGCTTAGGGATAAAACATTTCTAATTATTCATCAGGCCGTTGGAACTCCTAGGCCTCTGTAATAGGGATTTAGCAGAACAACAAATAACATACAGGGATCCAGATGAAAGGAGTGAATTTGAAGGGATTATTACCATAAAAAAAGCAAATGACTATTTGATGGAGTTACAACAATACAGCGAGTCAGACAGGGATAGAGAAATAATGCTAATTGATAAATACATAGCTGCTTAAGCTTTAATTTGAGCTGTGGAAGAGTTGTAAAACAAGTGATACCTGTAATTTCCTTTTTAAAAAAGATCCCTCTGTTTGAAATGCATATATAAGGAAAACCCCTCAAGTGCAGCTTTTCTGCCCCCCTCCTCCCATTTTCACCATATCACAGTCACAAGAAGTAATACTTTAAAAGGCCATGAAATTTTTTATGGTCTTGGCTGGCTTACAGCTGCATAAAGGTTTGATCCCCAGTTTAGGATGGGAGCCATGACATCTTCTGCAGGATCCTGTGATCTGCTCATGTAGGAACCCCATGGGCCACAGGGAGCAATAGGCATTCAAGGAATGAAGAGTGGATTTTGTGTTCACTACCACATACCACAAAATCACTGCCTCATCTTTATCAAAGCATTGCAAAGTAAAAAGCAAATCATAAAGAAACGACAACAAAACCCCATGGAAAAAACCCAAAGTCAGCAAAAGCAGGATTTGTGAACCATTGGAGGTGCAGCCATCCCTACTCTCTCATTTTTTCAATAAAACAGACAACCTTTAGGCAGTTTGTCTCAAATAAAGACACATAAAATGGATAAGTGGAACCTAAAACACAAAGTGGGATAAATCTTCCATATTCACTGCTGTTATAAGCAACATCACCACCACCACACCAGTGATTCCACACAAAGATAGTTCTTTTTAGGATACAGAAGCTGTCTTGCCTAAAGGAGGGAAGGAAACAAATCTGACTTTGCAAATACATGCAGGGGAAAAAAAAAAAAAAAAAGAAGAAAAAACTCAAAAAATCATGGATAGGAGACTTACCAGCTACTCTGCAAGCTGTGTGCTTCTTTATAGCATGAATACTGGTTTAAAGGGCAAAGGTATGCAAAGCAGATGGATTGTGCCTATCTCTAAATCAGAATTTCAATGTGAGACGTTTTCCAACAGCTCAGTCGAGTGGCTTAGAAGCTTTCTTCCCCTCCTTAATGAGGGGGTAAAACGGTAAAACGTTAGCATTATAAATTGAAGCTTAGAGAAATTATATCCAGACTTTTTTTTTTTTTTTTTTTTGAAAAAAAAGAAGAGAAAACCCGTATGCTCTAGATTAGCAGGGGTGGATCGTCTTGTTGAGACTTGTGCTGCCAAAGCCTATTAAAGTAATTCACATTTTATACACAGACATTACCATTTTCTCTGAACTATAACGTCCTTGGAGCATTACTCTGCAGAGACATCCAAAATCCACTTTAGATGGGGCACAAAGGCACAGTTTGAGATTTACCTGTGTGACTTGCCTCACAGGTGACAAGCATTAAGGAAGGAAATCTACACTTCTGTCAGATAAGCAGGAATTCCTGGTTTCTTAATTCACTTGAAAAGAAAGGATAATTACCTGAACTAAATTTCTGTGCCCATCTCAAATGGACTCTAGGGACAATCCTGCAGATTAATGCTCTAAGAACATAAGATTCAGAAAGAGAACGTAGGGATGTATGAAATAGGATCTCTTTTAACAACCTGGATCAAAAACTGTATCCTGAACTGAGGGGAGGGAGAAGGGGAGGAAGGGGCAAATCCAGTGCAGCATTAATGCATTCTGCTGCCTCAGCAGAATCTGATTTTGGCAATAACAGTAACGATGATTTTTATGGGCTCACTTTTTTCCTCTCCATTCTGGTGGATTTGAGAGATTTCCGCAACCTGAATGCTTCAGGCAAGATCCTCAGGTGATGTAAATTACAATTGTTTCTCTGAAATACCGACAGATTCATCCCTTCACATCCTCTACAGCTTTTCTGCTCATCAGCAGTATCATAATCATCTGGTAACATTAATTAATTTTCCTGGTGTTTTATGCAATGCTGCCTCTGCCTCCTCCCCGCCTCAAATTGTTTTGATTTTGTTTCTTTTTTCTTTTTATTATTATTATTGCTGTTATTGCTCCACGTCTGCTAAGTAAATCTGCGGCGTGTTACTTTAAAAATGAAATAAAGCTTGTGTTCATAGTGACAGTCAATAACACTACAGCATTATAATCAATTGCCATTTGTAGCAGCAGGACTAGCAGTGGGGGCAGATCAGTGCAAATTACTGTCACTGTGTGCTGTGGTGTGGTGCAGCCAGCCTGGATCACGGGAGACAAACGATCCCGGATCCAGTGGGAGCAGAGAGGACTCATTTTTTTCTGCACAACGGCACAGCCACGCACAGATTCGAGGGGACAGCAGTGATGAGCCTGCAGGGTGGAGAGGGAAGAGAAATAAATTAAATTAACCCAGTTGTGCTGCTGAGATCCCGGGCTAAATGCTCCTGCTTTCGTGATGGGCTGGAGGATGGAGGGTTACAAGCACCCAGGGATGTACAGAAATGTTGGATAGCTCCTTAGTGAATGCCAGTGATGTCTCTGTTGTAGTTTAAACTGAGGGTTTGTGCAGACTCCTGTAAGCCGTGGGGGTCTTCAGTTCAAACACCTGTTAGGATCAATAAAAATGCCAAAAATGAAATATAATAGCTCCCCTTCCCCAGTCTTTCTGTAGAACCAGGAGTGTTTGCTACTGCTATAGATCACAGTGATGCAATTTTTTTGTCTGTGTTTCATTTGAGGAAAGAGATCCAGGCTCTGATCTCAGTGAGGGAGAGAGCTGTTATCTCAGAGCTGGGCTCTGGGAGCAGCAGGTCAAACAGGTAATTTTAAAGATGGAGCTACCCAATTCTTGGTGTTTCTGCACACTTTTTCCTCCATGAATTTGGTAATTTATTTGAAACCCCTGTGATTAGAGAGAAATGTAAATGGTGTTTAGTGGGGACAGAAGAAACCTGATGCAGATCAAGGTCACATCCTTTGGAAAAGAAAGCCTTGGCTAGCAAGCAGAGTATGGTTATGAAATTACATCTGATTACCTGGCTGAAGGGTGTCTTACTGATTTAGGAGGCTGCACTGCAAAACCCAGCCCCTGTTTTGCTTTCCAGCAGGGAGAGCAGGAAGGGGAAAGGAAAACCCGACCTCGAGGACCCCCAGCTCCTCACACACCCTCCTGGAGAGGGTGATGCAGCAGCGAGGCCAATGCAAACACTGAGCTCACTTCTGGGACTGCTGCAAAGGATGACAATTTATTGCCCTTTTTAATGATAGAGTTTGTGATATGCACACTTGCCAACTGGGAACTGGAGTGAGATCAATGAGTTATTTTACATAGGTCCCTGCATTCTGGGCCAGAATGAAACTGTTGACCTAGAGGTGAAAGTCTCTAATTTTATTTCTAGTCCCTCTGAGTCATGTAGTCACCAGAAATAACACTGACAGCAATAAAACCAAGCAAACAAACAAAACTAAGCAAACATCAAATATTAAGGGAAAAGGGCTTTGCCAAGGAGGCTCAGCACACATTTTTGAGACGGCGTAATCTTTGACAGGGAAATCTGGACCATAAAAACCCCTCTCTCCTGGAGCCCAGTGTTCTCCTCTGAAGACAAAGGTTCTATAATAAATATTTCTGTGCCTGTGGAGCTTTGTGCAAAGTCGGACATGATATTTTTGGCAATATTTGCGTGTCAGTAGGAATCTGAGAAAGCGTCACGTACTGTACTCGAGCTGGCCGGTTGGTGAGAGCCATGGGTCTGCATCTACATGTCACACATGTGATGTGCTGAGCAGAGCAGAGCCACAGAAACAGGAACATTTCCTGTCTTCAGCCTTTTTATCTGCTTTAATCCATGACCTGAACCACGGAATTCCTGTAAAGTTGTGGTACCTGACTTCACCTCCCTGCTGCCAATGCTCTCCACCTTCCAAAAGCACAGAGCTGATGCCCTTGTATATTTTCAGATCCAACATTTTTCCTGTTTAGCAAAATCAGAACTTCTCCTTATTATTATTACTATTAATATTAAGAATAATCATCATCATCATCATCATCATCATCATGGATTTTTCACTGAGCCTTTAGAAGGTAGTTTCCAAAGGAAATTTCTATGTCTATTCCTGGCTAACAGGCATAATGGTTTGGGAAAAATAATCTTCCACTCAAAGGCAGTTTAACTTCCAATAAGAACATTTTGGCTCACAGATTGTTAAGGAAAATTGCTTCGTTTTGCAACTGTAATTCCTATATTTAAATGAATGGGATTTTCCTTAAGAGAGATTTGAACGATGGAATTTTCCTTTGTTGGACAAGAATCAATGGAGTGTTTGCTGCTAATTAAACCAAACAAGTTAGCTGAAAAGGAAAATTAGTTGATTTTGAAGGAACTTCATATTACAATTGCAGTTTTGAGTAGAAGAGAATTTAATCTAATTTAATTTTTTTCCTTAAATTTCAGGGTTTGTGCTTCTCTGTTATTTTGAAGACTATTAGGGATCCCTCCCTGTTGACATAAGTAATTCAAATTTATGTGATTTGGGTCTGATTCTATTACCAGTGAAGGCAAGGGGGTTTGGATTAAACCTTTACAGTCTGTGTTTTTTAAGGTCTCAGACAGCAAAGATTTCAGCTCTTGAAATCCCTGAGATCAATCACTAAATTCAGAAAACTGGAACACATGCACCGAAATCACCACATTCTGTAGTGACAAAATATTTTGCAGAAACAGGGCTGTGATGCTGTTAGTGGCTTGGTTTGACCTGATTTTCCTCTACACAAACAGAAAATGTCAATGGGAGACGCCGACAGCAGATTTCGTGGCTTTGGAATTTGATATTATTATGGATTTTAAAACATAAGGGGGAAATGCATAACAGCACATGAATGCACTGCTTTATTTTTAACCTGTTCAGCAATGAAATGATTGTAATATTGAAGAATTGCAGATCACTGCAGAGCACAAACACTGAATTCCTAATATTTCTATGCATTTTATACCTTTAAACTCACATAAATTGATAATAATCTGAAGAAAAAAAAATACTGTGGTGAAATATTCTCACTGTTGTGAAAATACTCTTTGAGAAAGACTTTTGGGTTAACTTTGATTTTCTGGTGTTTGGGGAGTTTTGCTGAGTGACTGGAGCTGCAAAGTTAATAAAAATCAATATATACTTTGCTGCAGTGGGTAGTATCTTTTTTTAATCCATTTTGAGGAGTGTAACCACTGGGATAAACAGCACAATAGTATCTTTAACATTAAAAAAAAAATAAACTGTGTATTTTAATTAGCTTGAAAGGGTCAAATGGCAGAAAAAAAAAATCACCTGTGATACAAAAAGTCTGGCTATTATAATGATACAGAGTGTAATTCAATATATCTGTTTAGATATTGACCTTCTGCATTATTAATGGCTTTGAAAAGGCTACTGCTGTCTTGCAACTCTTTAACAGGTGGAAGCCACTGGAAACCCACCATTTATTGGTTTCTATATGGCAGATTACTTTCCAACTAAAAGCCAATGCAGATATGTTTGCAGCCTGAATGTAAGAGGGAATCCTGAGTTTTGTGGCTTGGTTGTTTTGGTATTTTTGTTTAAAGCTTCTACTCTATTTCCTCCCCCTCCAAAAAAGATCCTACTGTGAGAGAAGGATTAAATTTCCATTAAAAGTTGCAAATTTTTATTGTAAAAGCAGATCATTTGGATAGGAGACATTTGGAAATCTCTGTCTATCCTTCTGAGCAGCCTCCAGCTTCAGAAAAATCCTCATTTATTTGAGACATTTCGTGGTCCAAAGTCCCTATTAGATACCTCAGATTTTCTGATAGGCAGCTGAATCCCTGATTACAGAGCAGTAATCACAATAAAAATATTCTCTTTTCTCTATATTCACCTTTCAACAATATTTTTTCTGTTAGATACCATGCCCACATGTGATCCCAAAGCAGGGCACAGGGCCTCCCACACTAAAGGCACCAGAAATACTATAAATGCAAATTTTGGCATCAGTTTTATGTCCTTGTTTTCTTTTTTTTTTCTTCTACCAACAATTAAATTCTGTTCTGTCACTGCAAGAACAAATATTCAGATATCACAAGGTATACCTAGTAGGGCAACAACTTCAGCATTTATCTACTTTTATTTTCAGAATGCTGTTCTGATTTATTTACATATTAAAAAAAAACGAAATATTTTTCTTGTCTTCTAGGATTTTCAGAAACATTTCTCGTTAGATGAGCTAAATTTGAAGATCTCATTTTTCTCCCACCTTTATCAATTATATAACAGAGAAAATTAAAACGACCATAACGATACAGTATTTCTTTGCTGCTGTGGAAAAATCAGTTAAATATAAACCAATATTTTACCAAATCTCTTGTGAATATTTCCCCTAAGGGCCGGATCCTGTGTGACTTTCAACATAGCAGAAGGAATTTATGTGCAAATCAACCATCAAGCATAAAACAACAATAGAGATGAGGGAAAAAACCCCAAAGAAATAAATAAAAAAGGAACAAATTTCAAATTATGTCAAGATTCTAAATATACTATAAGAAATACTGAAAAAAAAACATATTAATATAGATTTTCCTATGGTCCTTTCACTGACAGTTTTGAAAGGAAAATGTACAATTCTGTTAGGAGAAACCTTAAAAAATAGCCATGACCTCATTTGTAACATCATCAAATATTAGCATTTTCCTTCATTCTAATTGCCAATCTATTTACATACATTATGCTATATACAACGTACAGTGACGTTCAACTGATTTGGAAGTGCTGACCTACAAGCAGGAAGCAGATAAAAGAAGATTTTAATTTCTTTTTAAGCATTTGTTCTGATTTTAAAGCTCTGTTTGTAGTTGATTTTGTTTCCTTAGGAAGAGAATTTACATATTCCATGAGTTCTCCTGGCCCAGGGAAAGTGAAAGCGTACTGTGGGAATTTCAAACTGGAGTCAACTTCCAATAATATCATTATTGCACAATATCATTCCTGTTCCATTAGCTAACATTTGCTTCCTGTGAATGATGCTGGAAGATGCACCAGTGAGACAAGTCAGCCTTGAAACTTCTCATCCCTGGGTCTTCTCCTCATCACAGATTTCATCTGCTGATGGATCCAGGGCAGCTTTTCATGGAGCTAAGCTCTTTCTGTTCCTTGGGTCAAGTGGGAATAGGCAGGGGGGATGTTCTGTGATCTGCTGTGACAGAGGAAGGAAGATCTTTTTGAAGGAAGATCTTTTCGAAGGAAGATCTTTTTGAAGGAAGATCTTTTTGAAGGAAGATCTTTTCGAAGGAAGATCTTTTTGAAGGAAGATCTTTTTCCCTCTCAGGTTGGAGTCAGAGAAGGAAATCTGAGCTTGGATGTACATGGGGCTTTCCTTCGCCCAGGTTTGCTCACAGGAAGTTGCTCCAGCCATTTGGGCAAGGAATTCCTGAGTTCATCACACCACAAATTCACCTGTAAATATTCTCATCCTTCTCAAGTGAGCTAAAATCAGCAACTGAGCTGTAAAACACAGCCAACCTCCTGAACCTCAGGTATTTTTAAGGTCCAGCCAGACTGAGGTTCTGACATCCTTGTGCTCTTTTTTTTGCTCTGCTTCTGACAATTTTGTGTTGCCAACCAAATCCAAGAATTCCAAGTGATAACATGTATTCATCCATTCCCCTCCTCTGAACTCCTCTGAACTGCTGACAATGTGTAAAGAAAAACTACTTGATGGGCTTTTGGATTCAAGGGCTCTAGGTAAGTTCACAGATCCCTGATTGTTTCTCTAAATTAAATTTGAATTCTGATTTTATTTAAAGTCTAGTTAAGCTCATAGATTACTGACTGTTTCTCCAAATTCAATCTGAATTCTGATTTTATTTAAGGTTTCACAATTGTTTTTGAGTTTTTTCCCAGAAGAGATAAATAATATCTTTGTACTTCCAGGTTGATTGAGATATGGGATTCACAGAATTGGCACCAACACAGCACTTGCTCACATTTCCAAGAGTCATGACTGAAAACATGCAACAGAATTTAACTCAGTAAAAATATAGGAGTCAAAATGATGGTTCTCATTTTCCTGCAGTGCCATGTGTTCCAAAACAATGGCTAAGGGTGAATTATTGCTGCTGAGAGAAGCACTTTCTGGTGACTCACCAAAGTCTCTGGCCTGGGCTTTGACAGGAAAATTCCCTCATCAGATTAGGAACAACTTTGTGTTTCACTTGAAACGTGCTGACTGGGCTGCAACTCTTTGAACAATGCATGGAAATACACCCAAAGATAGATCCAGCATTATATCCCAAATGAACAGCTCGTTTGTGAAACTGAGATTTGACAACGAATCCTGGTGCTGCGGGTGGAGGCTGTGGGCTGGAGTCAGGAGGTCTGGGGTGATCTCAGCTCTGCCAGTTCTTGGGTCGTGGTTGGCCAGAGCTCTCAAAGCCCCCAGAGCAAACTGACTTCTCAGAGTAAGGGAAAAATTATCTCCAAATATTATTGGCACCCTCAGTGTCATCTATGACGCTGCACTGCTTTACAGGAGAGGTTGAAACTCCTGATGCTTCATGGTACGAACCTGTTGGAGTGGGTCCAGATAAAGGATAAGGAGAGTGGCTTCCCACTGCCAGAGGACAGGGTTAGGAGGGATATTGAGAAGGAATTCCTGGCTGTGAGGGTGGGGAGGCCGTGGCACAGGGTGCCCAGAGATGTCTCTGTATCCCTGGAAGTGCCCAAGGCCAGGCTGGACATGGCTTGGAGCAGCCTGGTGCAGTGGAGGGTGTCCCTGCTCATGGCAGGGGGTGGGACAAGAAGATATTTAAAGTCTCTTCCATCCCAAACCATTCTGTGAATCTATGATTCATTTCTCTCATCCCTAATACACATATGTGCACGTTTGCAGTGCTTAAAGCACTAAATTTTCATCTCTTTCTTCAATTTCGGCAGGAAATCAGTGTCACCAGCATCAAGAGGTGGGAAAGGAAGGCAGGACCACCTGCTAGACACGGCTGCAGCCCCAGTTCTGTGAACCTACACGGATTTATCCGTTGAGGTTATGGCCTTGACACTAAGGACCAGAGAGGGTGGCTTTCATTGACAACAATAGACAATGAAAGTAAAATATTCTGCCTCCTGCCTTTACGGATCCACGCAGTCAGGATGCCTTTGCTCCACCCAGAAGCTATTGCAGGCAGCAGAGAGGGGAGAAGAGGCATTTTACAGCACCCAGGATCATGGCTGGCAGGGGCAGGGGCAGCAGCCTGTGTTTGTGTCCCCTAATGTCCTGAGACAGGGACGGGAGGGATGGGCAGAGGAATATAAAGAGCAGTAATAACAACTGACACCAAAATCACTCCCCCTGGCCATGAGCGAACGAGGAAAGACTCGGGGTCCAAATTCTGCCAGCGGTATCCAGCGCCAGGAAGGTGGTGCTGAGCAGGAGCATCTCTTTCAGCATCTCTGTGCTAGAGAGATGCCTCTCCTAAGTGCCTCTGCCAGCATCCCTGGAGGATCTCTGAGCACCTCGGCACTTTGCAGAGCCTCCAGCACTGCCCCTCTCCCCCCGGGCCCCGCGGGGCTGCCGCTGCAAGAGCCAGAATTTACCCCTTAATATTTTGATACTTAATGTGACGGATTTCCCTTTTAGTGCGCGTTGATTTGATCTGACCAAGGCACGGAGCTGTGCAGGTTTCCTGCATTTCAGATGATTTTAGTATAAAACATGCAAATCCCACGGTGCATTCCCCTGTTTCTGTGGCATTATGTCTGCAGAGCGGTGTCACGAACGATGACACCTCTTCACAGAAAAACAGAGAAATGTCTTCTGCAGGATGTGAGATTTCTAACGAAAGCTTCCCTGTGACACAAGCTGTTGAACTGTCTCCGTAGAGTTCTGATTTAATTTGAACTCTTCTTGCCACTCCGTCACAAACAGCACTGTCCAAAATGCTAGACAATAATTAAATTTCAAAGGGAAATATTAATTAGTAAGGGCACAAGTGACCTGCCTCTTCACTTAAAAATATTTCCTTGCCATTTATGTTCAGTTCTTCTGAATAACCCAGGAGTTGAAGAGATTAACAAATTATATTGAAGCCTCCCACTTTTGAGGTATTATCAGTGAAAGGACTCCCATCCAGTTTTACAATCGTGTATTTTTAAAATGCTATCTTTCTATCTCTTTCTATCTTCTTCATTATTCTCTTTGAACTAGATACCTTCCAAATGTTTTCATAAGGTGGTGTTATTCTGATGTATAAATCAAATTGCTTCTGTCTTAAACCTATAGTTTGAACATATTTTTTTTATAAAAAATGAAGGAAATAATAATCAGAGACAAAATGGATGAAGAGGTTTTACTTTCAACAGGAAGAAACATGCTAATGTGTTTTCAAAATCTGTGTGGTTTGGATTTATCCTGGACCTTCTTAAGGCTGGATAAATACATTATCTTCCTTTTCAAAATCTATTTTGATATAGCTAAAGTATATTTGAGTTGTCCTCTGTCCTTCTCTCTTGCCCACAGAATATGGGCTATACACATGCATATTTATTCAAATTTCTTTTTCTTGTAGACATTCCCGCAGCTCTTTTGTTGGCCAACTGTAAACTGATCACTTACAATTGTACTTGAGTGTTTAGTGACCAGAAAATGTACAAATGCTGCTGCTGCCAGAGTAACTGAAAGTGCACAAGCAGATTGAGGGAAATACTACAGGCAAAAATTAGCCATCATTAGTTACCCCTGCTAATATTGCAGAAAATTGAAATGCTTGCCTCACTGAGAATTGAAGAGCATTTCTGAAGTTTATCCAGAACAAAATATCTGACTTTTAAGCACAACTAAGATATAAAGTGTCTCCATGCATTGTTGGGCTGCACGGTAGCAGTTTGCAGAGAAATCTGCTAAAGCCCCTTCGTGGGAATCAATCCCAGGGAAATGCAGCCCTGTTAATTATAATTTTAACAGCTTCAGATGCCACGTTAGGAGCGGCAGGGAGAGGAGAGGGAGCACGCTGGGTCTCTGCTCACAATGATAAACATAAGACCATAAATGTCAGACAAAGGCCAAGAACGATGCAGAGGACAGATTGCCAGAGTCCCAGCCTAAACTGAGTCCATGTTTGTTGGGTTGTGTTCGGGGTTTTTTTTTTCCACCCTGAAAACACGGCAATAAGTGCAAAATGCAATAATAATCCTACAAAATACCTTTGCCCTTGTAAAAGAGCCTAAGCTCCACCACTCTTTATGGTTAGAGTATGGTCTGTATTTTATATTTCCTCTGTATTTTATGTTTCTTCCATGTTTTATGTTTTTAACTCTGTTATCTTGGAGGAAACAAATTTTCATGCGAGGATATGCAGAGCAGCAGCTCATTCTCTGTCCAATTTGTTCAATTCAAAGAGATGCCCTTCTGAAGGTGTCAAAATCCCTTTTATCACTTCTCACGTTTTCCAGCTCTCCCTCGTACATCCTCACTAACTTCACCCCAAACCTTCCTCCCAAAGCGTTTGTTTTCCCCCAGGGAAAACACAGCACCTTTTTTTTGGTGCTGCAGCACCCTGGCAGTGCAGAAGTAACCTTGCACTGATATTTTGGGTGTTTGCTGAGAGCTTGCAGGGATATTTTGGGCGTTTGCTGTCGCAGATGACCTTCCCGCCGATATCTCTGTCGAGCGCGTTCCGGCAGCACCTGTTAGAAGTGCTACGGGCTTCCATGCACATGTGGCACCATATTGGAATGCTGCAGTTCATTTGGCAGGATGCAGGAAGGTAGGGGACGTGTTGCCCAGTGCATTCCAGCAGCATTACAGTTGGATCGAGGGAGGCTTTCGAAATATTTCGCGCAACGTCGAGGTTCAGGCTCGATAAGGTAAAAAATTGCAGGAGGTTCATTTTGGATCCTCATTACCCAGACCAACCAACCAAGGAGATAGCATAGAAAAACATTCTATTCCCTTTTCTTTTTTCTTTTTCTTTTTTTAAGATAATGCCATTATACACAAGGAAAGGTTAATAATTAACCATGGTGAAAGCACTTTTTTAGCAGTCGTACGAAAAATAAAACGCACTGCAATGCTGATGGTTCTGAAGCTGTTCTGCTCCCTGTGAAAAATTAAAATGCACAGACCTCAGTACCTCCCAAATGCCAAGATTTCCAAACAATACAAGAAAACTGCTAAAATAATTTCCTGTACAAACAAAAAAGCTCAACCTGTGTATCAAAGCTCATACATCTTACATGTTCTCTTGTCTCTTCCTATTTATATTTGGATTTCAACACCTGACTGTACCACTGGAGCATTATTTTGTGTCTCTCTCACACTACAAAGATTTTTGTTATTTTTTTGTAACACTAGCAGATATGTCTGATTATTATTTCTATTAAATTTTTATTCGAAAGCGCAGGGAAAAGAAATATTAAATAACAAAAGCCACTTTAATCTTGCCTCCACAGGTAATTACTGATTTGGGAACCTTTTGTAAATACACAACATTTCACTGAGCCAAATGAACGGAAGATGTTACACTAATTATATAGAATTATTTGTATATAATCCTAAGGCATCTGAGGTAAATTGGATCCGAAGAAAAATTAGGGAGCCACAACAAAGCAACCAACCAACCAACCCACCTCATGCTAAAATAAAGAAGGTTAACAGCAAATATAGTGCTGAGGTATTGTTTACCCCTGCAAACTGTGTCTCTTGTACGCTCTTACACCTACACAGCTACAACAGTTCAGTTACTAAGAGGAAGGAAACACTATGCAATTATGTATTTAATATTTATACCTGAAATCACTGGGTAACGAGTATGAGATTTTCAGAAAACACTATATTGTGAAAAACATTTTTATCATAATTTCATCCCAGAGTGCCTTTACAAAACTAGCAAGACAACGAGCAGAACTAATCCTGTGTTGCTGTTGCTGCAGCCTCACCTCTCTGTCCACTCAGGCTCTGCTTTACATCTTTAGGCTTAGTTTGTCTCTGACCTGAAATAACAAAGCTGTGAACTGTTAACCGGAGGGGGGAACCTCAGGCAGTCAACTTTTAATCTTCCAGCGTGGCAGTTCTTATTCTGTCAATAATAAACACATTTGTTAGCTATGCCTTGTGCAGCCTTGTGTGTGCATCTGTCCATCCCTCAGAGATGTATTGGCACTGGGCTATTAACAACCAATAATGCCACGTGAGCACAGCAGTGTTTTTTAAAGGGAAAAGGGGGGGGAAAAAAAAAAGAGAGAAAAAAAATAAGATCTTCTATATACAAAGATGAGAGTCAGAGATGTAAGTCCCCAGCTGATGCAGGAGAAAGTGGAGAAGAGCAGAGTGGGAGGAACTCTCTCTGGTGTGGTTATATTATTGTGGTATTAAATCGAGTTATATCATCACTTTCTCACTCCCCAGGAGTGGCACAGATGGGAAAGCGTGGTGGGAGAGCACCAGGAATAATGTTGGCGTGCATTGCTGCTGCGAGGTGAGCACAGAGGGCTGAGCTCCTCACAGGTGAGCAGAAACCACCAGAGGAATGCAAAGCTCCATCTCTGACCTCCTTTTCCCAAGGATTTCCATGGCAGCCATGTGGTTTCTCCTCCGATCCCACCCCGCCACTGAGCCTCCCCGTGGCCCTTCACTGAGGACATGCTCTGCAAGGTTAATTTTTTCACGCTTCCTCTGTCTATTTTTTAATCTCCACTGTGATTCCCCGGGGGTAGAGCACAAGAACAGATAATTTTTTTTTTTTTCTGCACACTTCTCTACACATTTGAATTCATCTCCCACATCCCAGAAACGAAGGGACCGAGCCGAAAAAATACTTCCTCATCCCATTCCTTCAGAAAAGATCTTGGCTGTGATGACTTAGGAAACTTAAACCCATATTTTATAGAAAAAAATATGGGGAGAAAAATGGCCAAAGGCCCTTGAATGGATATTCTCAGACTTATTGAAGCCAACTGGCTGAAGGATGCCAAGTCAAATTGTGTTACTGTCCACAGAGCTTGCTTCAACCAGCTTTTTTCAAGATACACTTTCCACTTTTCAGAACAAGCAACAATTAGACTAAATCAGCTTAATCTCACAGATCCATGCAATTTTGATCTAAACTACAGATAAAACTGAGCTGATAGGTGCTAAGGATGTTTTGTAATATTAATATGTGGCACTGGACTATGCAGCTTCACAGTAAAGTTCCCGTAATTGGAATTTTTATCCCCTGGAAGTCAGAAAAAATTATTGACAGTTTCTGGGTCCTAAATGCATCACCGTTTCAAGTAAAATAACAAGCTTTGCCTGGGGCTGTAGTTCATGCTATGTGATCACTTGATACTTTGTCTATGTGGCTTCTCATGGCAAGAGAGAAAGGGAGAGACAGAGAGGAGCCTCCGTCGGAGGAGGAGGAGGAGGAGGGAGGCAACAGATCGTTTCACAAGCAATTATTATTTTTATTATTTTATTTCAACATCGTGATAATTAATGACTGAACTTCCCAACACGTTTGTGTGAATTCAGCATGCCCGTAAGAACGGCTGTGTTGTGGGTGATTTTTATTTGTCCCTGATTTTCCTGCCTGGGTGCTTCAGCAGCAGATTGCTGCTCTCTAACTGCATTACTGTGGGGTAACTGGAAATGTTTTACAGGCAACTCCTGCCATTTAGCATACCACTGTAATATGGTTCTATTATCCATTTTCAATCAATATTTAACCTTTTCAATAAACAACTTAAGTGTACTAAGCCAGAAGGAGGAAGGCTAATTGCCACATGATATATTTGGTTTCCAGGTATACTCAGCTGGCTAAAGTAAAGTTAATTAGGTTATAGGTAGCACAGCAGCATTTAGAAAAGTACATCTTCTGCCTCATAAACCTTTTGTCCAGTCAATAGCATCCACAAATACTTGCAGATGATGGCTGTAACGTGATGACCATCGCTTGGAGACCGGGCTGTGAGTTCTGCCCTTGCAAATGGCCTGCGTTACCAAAGGACATTATGGAAAATGATGGCAGTGGGTCCTGCCCACCACACATCTCCACTTCCAGCTTTGGTTTTCTGCTCAGGATCACATTTGTGAGCCCAGCTGTAGGAAAGCCAACTCCTTGGTGACCCTATAATGTGTAGCAGAGATTTTTTTTTTCTTTTTATTTTTTTTTTAGAAGATAAAACCCAAGAAATTAAAAGGCTTTATTGTTATACTATAAAAAGCTCATTGTTTATGGTAACTTCACTGAAGCAGTATAAGCTTGAAAATACTGTTGTTCCTAATTAAAGGCTGTTATTGTCCACTGCTCATATACGATTGCAGTTCCATTGCACCCCTCAGAAACCTTTCTGCTTTGCTGTTGCAATGCTCCAAACACCAAATTACTTGGAAAGTGCAGCCTCTCTTGGAAAGTCCTTCTTTCACTGGCAAGCATAACAGTTGTCCAGGCAGGTGTAAGGAGGTGTTTTCAAAGGAGAAAAATAACAATGTCAGTGTTAATGAAGAAAAAAGGTAGTACATTTAAAAAAGAAAAGAAAAACAAAGTTTGCCTAGAAATTGCTCCCACAGAGCTATTTCATTAGCATTTTATCCACTGGAGATGTATATTTTGTATTTGTTCATCTCACATGGTTCTCACTTCTATGACATGAATGTTAATTTCTTTTTAAAAAATGAAATTACTGCTAATAAAACCCAGGAAAAAACAACATTCTAAGGACCAGTTAGAAAATCCAGATGAGAACACCTATCTTGACTCAAACAAACAGTTCAGATCAGAAAAAAAAAAAAAAAAAAGATTGCCACCCATTTAACTGATGGGAGCCTTTCCCTGGATCAAGCTTTAGATCCCTTGCTTATTTGCCAGTGAATAGTGTATAATAGGGATTCCAGGGAAGTCAAATGGCAAGCCAGGCAGTGATTTCAGTGAGCCCCAAACTAGGCCCTGAATGATCAACACTGATCCTTATTATTTGAGGGTAATAAATGTGGCCCTCTAGTTTACCCAAAGTGGCTGCTCTGAACATGCTATAGTTTCACCAGGAGTGAACGAATGCATCTGTCTTCATGAATGGTGATTAAAAAAAAAAATGCAAATCTCCTTACATCTTTTCTTCCTGACATTAGGTCATTGCTTTATGGCCTTCTTTTCATTTGCTGATCCATAGTAATTTCTATTTTGGGCCACTATTGAAAATATGAGATTCACTGGGTCCAAATAGACATTCTTATAATAAGCAGATTGTACTGAGCTACAAAAGCTGCAGTATAATAAAACAAATTGTATGAATGTGAGAAGAATGTGTAAAGAAGTTTCATCATAAAAAAATGACCAATAACATTAAGATGTTTTGTGCGAGGAAAACACTCCAAGCACTGTTCTTTGTTACTGTATAAAAAGCCTTTTAGCAATTGCTGTTCCTTGACACAGGGTCTTTATATGGGGAATAATTTATTGCCATACCTGTAACTGAAATAATGACTAAATCATTTAAAAAAAAAAAGTCTCATAGCTCCAACAGAGTAAATCTTCTACAACTTGCTGCAGTGCTAATCGTAAGCATGTTATACAGTAAGTTTGCCTGAAGCTAAGTTAAGCAGGCAGATTAGGACTGTAATATAGTATCAGGGCTCATAAATCAAGTGTGCTTGCAGATTTTCTTTCACTTACTGCTCCTTCTTACAGTTCAGACAAGTCATAATTACACATCAGTAGGCATTGTGAACAGAGGAATGAGCTACAACATAACGCACAATAAACCCTGTCATATAAAAGCAAACTGGATAAAATAACAGAAGCAATACTCCATTTTACAACATCACACTAAAGAATTACACCACGCCATTGTGTAATATTCTGATCAATCACGAGCCCATCCACAATTGACAGTCCCAGGAGGCTAAAATTTACTATTCAAAGAAATTTTCCATTCCTAATTATTATTATTATTACGATGATTATTATGATTATAATATATGGCGAATGAGAACTTAAAAAAGCCAGAGGTTCAAAATAAGAAGTGCTGGGTGCAAAATACAATTAAAGATATTTTCCTAAAGCTTCGCTATGCAGGCAAGCTTTTGACAAATAATAATGGGGAAGAGGTAAATGATTTTTCATTCATATTTTGTGAGCATTATGACACTGAGCACAGGTACTGGGTGCTATCTCCTTTAAAGCAAAGCTGGGCTGACTGATGTCTCCTCGTTATTCCAGGGCTTAGAATGAGATCAAAGGTGCTCCAGCTTTAGCGTGTGACATTAGCGGAACACTGGAAATGGGATTTGATGAAATGAGAAAATACAAAATACTGGGTACTTTAATTCTAATAGAACACTTCCCACAGAATCAGGGTGCAGCAGGTAAATAGCAACCTCTGCACACAGGCACATGGGGGGTTCCTGGTTTCTCCCCTGGAAAATTATCCAACATTTTCACTTTTTGTACAAAGAGAGCAGATAGCTGCCCCTGATCTCACTCACACAACTCCAAGGTGCTTTTGTTTCCAGATAATTTGAATTGTTGCCAGATAACTTGTATGGCAGCCCTGTGGTTCGTCCTTGGCTGCATTCCACCTCCAGGTAATTTTTCCACACATGATTATAATCAAGTCCCCATGTTTATCCCTTGGTAGAAGATGTCATGGATTTGTGCGTGGGGAGGTACACAGAGAAGACAATTCTGCTTCCAGAAAGGCAAGCTCTTGGAAGATTGGCCAAGTATTTATCTTGGGTTGGTTCAGATAAGTAAAATTCACCCCTGGTAATGAAGTATCAACAGAATTTAATTTTTTTATTTTTCAATTAAGTTGATTTTAGCTAAAGGTACACATTAAGCTTTACTGTTCTTCTTTTCCCGTCATGTTGGGATTTATGATCCTAAATAATTTAATGTGTTTTAAAAATGTCTGGCAGTATGGCAGCTGGAAAAAGGGAATTCTGTGCTATTTCTCTGTTTTACTGTGGATTATGTCTTACCTTCTTCAAGGAAAAAAAA
>VZSE01009345.1:495554-554101 GCA_013398275.1 Promerops cafer | reverse complement strand
GAAGGGAAGGGAAGGGAAGGGAAGGGAAGGGAAGGGAAGGGAAGGGAAAAAACCAACCATCAAAAACCCCAGGAAATTGAAACCTGAAGATACATCAAATCTGGCATCTCATTCAGATGGAACTTCCCTTTTCCAGCTTCTCCTAATCTTTGCTGCATCCCCCTCTGAATCAGTTGCCTTTCCTCAAGGCTCGACTGGGAAAAGTTTTGATATTTTTGATAAGAGAAAGGGTAAAGATTTCAACTGAATTAGAAGAGTGAAGTGAGGAGATACAGGCTTAACCAAGGAACTCGTTATGCATATTAATTTTCCTTTACAAAATGCAAAAGGGTGTTAATTTACAGAAAACAAATTTCTGAACATGGTGCCCTTCTGTGTCCTCACCATTCTTCTGAGGCCACCCTTGCTCTGCACATTATCCAAGAAGTGCTTCAATCTGATAACCTCAGTTGTCTTGTCTCCAGAAGTGCAACAATAACCATATTATTTCCCTGCAAACCATCTCTGCTGCTGCTCTCCTGCCACACATCCCCTCGGAGCTGTTGGGCAGAGGACTCCAGAGGGACAGTGACCACCCTGGTGCCAAGTCCACCTTCTGCAGCTGAGACATTTGCTTTTTACAAGCATCAACTGCTCTGTCAAAGCTTCCCACACATCTCCCTCCATCAGATCTCGAATTCGTGACAGACACACGGCGAAGGAATGGTCTCCCACAGTGAGAGGGCTGAGGAGCACTGGGAGACTCAGGAGCTTCAGGAGAAGTCAGACATTCAAAAGCAAATCACCTCAAACCACCAGGCTGTTTTCCTTCTAATATCACCCCAGTTCCTAAGATGTATGGAATGTATGTAACATCCTGCTCAGTCAACGTTATTAAAGACTCTTTGTTAATTCTGTGATTTTCTGGGAGACAAAAGGCTGGTCTAAAGCTGTTACGTGCAGCAAGGCATTCCAGCAAGCAGGGTGGGAGCAGATTTCCCACTGTGCTGCACCAGCACATGGTACCTCAGTGCACTCTGGAGTCCTTGATGTCCTCAGATCCCTGCTCTATTCTCACACACACAGCCTTCCCATAAAACAAACAGCTCTTGTGCCCTCAGCTAGTTCTGGACTCTGTGTAGAGACAGAGTCCAGCTGCTGCGGGTTTTGTTTTCCTCTTTTTTAGGAAAACCTATCAATCTGCCTGTTTTAACCCTCGTTTTGTGCTGGCATTCATGTTTTCTGTGGACATTGTCTCTCTGCAGCTCTGACAACAATTACAGCATGGTTTGAATCAGCACAGCACTGAGGGCTGGAGGTTTTGCCTGAGAGTGGGGACTCTGCTTCACTTTTTTTCACTTTTTGTTTCAGAATCCAAAGCATTAGGATCCAAAAGGTGGTGGGCTAAAAAAAAGCCCTGACACTGAAGACCTGCCTAAAATTCTGCAAAGTTGAATTTAGAGACAAACTTGTCTTACTGCTTGTCACTGGAGTAGGCAAGAATCTGAGTCAGCGTTTCATTCCTGGAGTATTTTAGGGAGTGTTCTGTGCTGATGGAATTGATACTTTTTGCAAAGTGCATTTGAAGATTGAAGAAAAGAAGATTTGTAAAGTCTAAAAAGCAGAAGCCAAGGAATACAGTGTTTAATGCTCCTGCTTCACAGTAAGACAAGAAGAGGGCAATTTTGCCATCTGCAGTGTGGGTATAACTTCTGTGTGAGGGGCTGATTTGGTCAAGCATCATTGCTCCACCTCTCAGTTGTCAAGGCCAGGCTGGATGGGGCTTGGAGCAACCTGGGATGGTGGAAAGTGTCACTGCCCATGGCTGGGGGTAGAAGGAGATGATCTTTCAGGTCCCTTCCAATCCAAACCAGTCTGGGACTCTCTGGTTCTCTGATTATGATCTTATCTTCCTGTACTTCAGTAATTTTTGAGGGCAGATGTTCCAGAGGGATGAAGTACAATGTGTTTCATCCAGGGTGGGGAGGTCACCCAACCAGCTCTTTGTGTGCTTTTGCCAACAGAGAGGGTCTGCTCGAGTTTTACGATAAAGACAAACATATTAGCAAGCCCATGAATCAATATTGTTTAAATAGTGTACCAGAAGGTTCACTGTCAATCACTAGTTTCTGAAAGTTGTTCATCCCAACTGTTAGGTGAATACTGAATATATTCACAGAAGTTTGGATCTGTTCATGAATAATTCATGGAGGAAAAAGGAAAAAAAAAAAACTGATCAATTTGCAATTAATAATGATTCAGCTTCTCCCACCCATACTCATACAACACAACACTCTTACAGGGCCTACCCCCCTATGAATCCTGAATCCATACCCCTCCCCTGAATCCTGATGGAAGCAGACTCTGCTCCTATCTCCACAATAAATAATTAATCATCTTCTTTCCTAACAATGCTCTGTGGACATTTCAAAGCTTTAGCTGAGGTATGCAAAAATAAAATCCCTAACACACCCAAAAAAGCCCAAACCTATTGAAATGATGCCATGAGGTACTGATAACTCGTTTCTCTTTCCACAGCTCCTGGAAATCAGAGAGTTCCCTTATATGTATCACAAAACTCTTCAAATCCCAGTTGTCCTCTCTTTCTCCTTCTACAGCTCAACTAATTCCAACCATGGCAACATTCTGACCAACATTTCCTCTCAAAATTCAAGGAAATGAAAACATCTAAATTCATCAGGTGCTTTTGCTCAGGTTCAAAGCTCACACTTTCATGTTTAGTTTTTCTAAAGTAAATTTTTTTAAGCCACTTGTAACTTTAAATCAGTAGTAATCCCATTGGGAAAGAGAAAATAATTAATTGCATGGATTTGGTTATTCTGCTGGCTTAGTCACCCTTGAAGGAAGAGGACTGGTGAAATTAAATCAAACTAAATTTGTGAATTCAAGAATTTACAGAAAAACCTGCTGAACTGCAGCAACAGTTGCCAAAGAGGGTAAGTTTTTATCCAGGGTGAAAGGAGATAAGATGTTAAAAATCTTATTCTGTCACTGTGTAAGATAACAGCAGAACCTACCAGTTCTATGATTCCTTTTCAAAGAAAAAAGCAATGTCAAACTTAAGTCTGCATGTAAAGATTACCATTCCAAAAACGCTTTATGTTCCAAATTCCTATTTCATAAGCTAAAGTGATAAATTTCAATTTTTCATGTGTTCATCTTTATTGAGTTTCTAGAGAAAGCACATTTTCTTTGGTAAAAATAATAATCAAGAGAAACTAGATGATCTTTAACTTCAGTGCTTTTAAAGAATACATAATGAGGTATATTGTTTAGTGCCAGACACCTCATTAATTTGGGGTATTTTTATTTAATTTTGCGGTTTTCTTTTCCACCTTACCCTGAGAAGAGCACTGATAGATGGCATCTTTTCATTCTGTAAAACAACATAATTGCCCTGTAGCTGGTAGATATCAACCAACCTGTAAAGAAATAAACCAAAATGAGGTAAATTTAATCCAGAACTGGCAAAACTGAATGGAGAAATTCTCCACCTGTGCGGGTTTTCATTGCACAAACCAACAAAACAGCACAGCAACACTACCCATTTCCACCTCCTTTTTGGATTCCCAGGACCAATACAAATCCCTTTTCCTCTCCAAAAGATGAATTCAGACCCCACATGTGTGACTGGGCTGGACTGAACACCCAATTGCTGCTGAGATTAATGGCAGGGACCTCTTTCTTCCCTCATTCCTCCAGATAGGAATTTCATAGACCTCTCTATGAAATGTTGTCACCTGGAAGGATATAATGCACTGCTTTGTGCTGAGATATGTTCTGTCCTGAGCAGAGATCCATCATACAGCTCTTCCTGCTGCTACTGAGGGAAATTTGGCATTTGCAGTGTTTTCCAGCAGGTCTCTTCACGTGAGAGTTGCCACATCAACCCAACAGCGCTGAATTTCACTGCTACACCAATATCTCAACTGCCCTTTTGCACTGCAATATCCCAAATATCCCATCCATTATCAGAGCAGAAGGGCACGTACTGCCACAACAGGTGGTTCTCCAGGGTGATGTTTACTCAAGCTGCAGCAGAAATCATTAGCAGACTGAACCCAAGCTTTCAGAAGTGAGGGACAATGCAAAGTTTCAGTAATGAAGTGCACTAACACAGGATCTCCTCATTCATCTGGAGCCAGGAGCCTGTATCGTGTTTTTCTGCGTGCCTATTTTTCATCAAACACCATACAATCTTTGCTTGACTATACTGTATATCTTTCCTGCCTAGTGGGAACCCTAATTTGCTTTAAATTGCCAAAGTGCTCATTATGGAATGCTTAGTAGCTAGAGTTTGTACATAATATTTGAAAATCAGCCTTAATTTTTCTGCCTGAGATGAACACTTGGATTTCAGAGTAAACATAATCAGAGATTTACACAAACTCGCTGAACCCTGTTTATTATATTTGCCTGGAATAGCTACAAAAGAGGTCAGAGGTCCAATGTCTTCCTGCAGAGACAGATCATGTTCTAGCTGGTAGTGAGGAGGAAAAAAACAGTAGGTGATGCTTTAATGAATGGCTTATCATGTGGAACACACCATGTGATAATAGCAGTGCTGGTAAGGAAAGAAGGAAGTAAAAAATATAAAGGCTTTCTGCTAGGTTTACATTGCTTGAAAGCTCCCATTTCCACAGGAGCAGATGAAGAGGGTTTATTAAGAATATGCAGTAAAATCTGCAGCAAGTTGAAAGGAGCTTTGAACTTTTTGTTTAAACATGATTTTGGGAATTGAGATGGCATTGCCCTGACTACACAGAAACACATATCGGAATAATTTCTGATTTTGTGTGTCAATTTTTGATGTCATTTTGACTGAAGTGACCTTCCCTAAGAACTCAGTTTGGAAAAAAAAGAAATGAGGGTCACAAACAGATTGTTCCAAACACTAAAGGAAGAGTCAATGCACTAAGTTACAGCTTGAATTTTGTTTACAAAAGGTTCTCAGTTAGGAACAGTGAAAATGCTTGTTCCTTGAGACTAAAAATTATGGGGATAGAATGGTCCAGATCTTCCAAAAAAAAGTATTTCTACTGCATGGCATGGGCTGGATTCACATCTTAAAGCAGCTGATTAGGCAGCTTTATACAGCTTATTATTTTATAGATCTTCCTTCTGAATTACTCTTGTCTTTTGAAAGAAAAGGGTTCAATGTTGGAACAAAAATGTGCCTATCCCCAGTTGTGGCTTTCCATTTATTTTTTTAAGCAACTGTTCTGAGCTTCCTATTTTTGAAACAGGAGTCACAAAATGTTCTTTCCACCATTTATCCAGAAAACAGTGCCTTGAGAAATAGCTTGCCAGCACAAAAAATGCCAAGATGTAGTGGCTCTAATTACTAATAATTCTGAAGAGCCTGGCCCAGGGATCTCACTGTAAAGAAAACATAAAATTATAGAATCATTAAGGTTGGTAAAGACCTCCAGGATCATCAAGCCCAACTTTCAACAGAAGAAAGCCACAGCAGCCACTAGGACGTTCAAAAAATATTTAGGAACTGTGGATTTCTAACTCCCCCTTGAAACCAGAGGAAATAAGATGTCTAAGTGAATATACACTTTGAATTATCAGAGGAAAAAAAAATGCAAATTTAGTATTCATTTTGAGAGGTCAACCCTTGGGAAAATAGAACATACAAATCCAAATTTTCCATGGCCACCTGTACCCTGGTTGCTTGGCTCCAGCTGAAGTGTCCCTCCTTATGCTCTTGCCTTGCAGCATCTTGAGTAAATGCCTGGGTTAATAGAGTAATTAATTCTAATTTACGTAGGATAACCCTCCTGCAGTGAAAACCTCTGGCTGAAATCTGAATGGTGTGGGAGGACATTCTCCACGGTGAGCAGGGGATGACAGGGACGGGCAGCAGATGTCTGAACTGAACTGCACATCCCTCCTAAACAGGGATCACATCCTTGGCCACATCTTGCTGGGCTCACACCAACAGGCAGCATCAAATCCTCTCCTTGGGGGTGTAGAGGCTGATGAGGAAGTCTCCTCTTTCCCTACTTTTTTATAAAATGCTGGGAAGAGGCATCATCCTCCCCTACATGACTCTATGCTGTTCATCACTTCCCAGCCCCTGCAGAGGCCGGGGAGCCTGCAGGAGGGACTATCCTGATTTAGCCCCTGGCTGCTCCTAAAAAGGTGCATTTTTGGTCCTGACCCAACCCTGAGAAAGCAAACCAAACCCAGGGAACACCAAGGAGCAGACACAACCTGATCCAGAGGCACGGTGAAGCCTGGGCTTAGCACAGCCTTGCAAAGTCAGATGAAACACAGAACGGAAAGGTAAACTCACATCACCCTTTAAGCTGGGGTTTAATCTGAAATATTCTTTGTGGCTTTCATTTCTCAGACTTTCATCTCGTGCTCAGCAATAAGTTCTACATGGAAGTCTGATGTTCTGTGCTGCTTTAGGAAGTTACATTCAGGAGAAGCAATGGAAACAGTGGCTGCTGATGCCTCTGGAAGCTGATCCCTGCTGGCTGCTGCTCAGGATGTGCAGGGTGCTGTCACAGGGCAGGCACCCTCAGCTGCCTTTGCAGAAGGGCCTATCCCACCCTGAAACACAGCAAGCCTTGGGGTCATTGCCCTAAAAGCAAAGATTTAATGATTCATGTTAATGCAAGGTATAACTCCAGCAAAAAGTAAGGAGAGGAATGAATCTGGCTTTTGCTTGGCAGAACTCAGGAATACAAGTTATGCTACCTCCTATAGGTGTGTCTGCTACAAGTTAACCTCATTAATGGGTGTAATTAAGATAAATATTTAAAATTCTAGTCTCCTCTTGGTATCAACAAGGCAACAGAAATTTGCATTTGGATATCATGGTCAGTTAAGAGCTCTTACAACGCAGTGCTCAGGTGTGCACAGGGTGTGTGAGGTGTGCACAAGGCTCTGGGTGTGCAAACCAGGCCTCCCAGGTCAGTATTTGCCTGTGACACTTGCTAGACCTGCACACAGGAGCCCCAGAGCAGCCAGATTCCTCCTCCACTGGCCTCCAGGTCTCAGAGAGACCATTTTGAGTTTCACCCTGAGGTAATTTTACGTTTTTATTTTGTAATGGATGGATTTTTAGAAACGCAGCTCTAATTTTTGCTCAAGGAACAAGACACGCCTTCAGTCGGGCAGGACTTGCACAGCTGAGTGCAGAGCACATGCAGGCAAACATTGAAGTTCACAGGCTCAGTGCTTGTGGCCACTGTACCTGCTGCTGGCCCACTCACTGGACTTGGCACTGTGAGGACTGACAGAAATGCACTGAGCTTTGAAAATATCTCTTCAGAAAGTTAAAAAAAAAAAACAAAAAAAAAAAAACCAGGAAATAATCCCAGCATGTACAAGTTAAGAGGATCACAGAATCACAGGAATTGTTTGGGTTTGAAAGGACCTTAAAGTTCATCATGTTCCAGCCCCTGCCATGGGCAGGGACAGCTTCCACTAGACCAGGTTGCTCCAGTCCCTTTCCAACCTGAATCCTTAACTTGTAACACGCCTCTTGGCAGCTGGAGCTACTTTTTTCAGCCCCTCTTGGAGAGATTCTGTGTCTGAGAATGTCACACCCAGCCCCAGAGGTACCAAAGGGACACTTACAAAGGCAAAAAAAAGAAACAATGCCATTTTCTACCCAACCCCTTGTACTACACATGCATTCACACTGATGCCAATAATAAAAAAAAAACCCAAACATCTCACTAAGATGCTAAATATTCCCGAATCCCAATGCAAACAATCCTACTTTTCTTGTTTATGGTGTCCCAAATGGTCTTGGAATCACAGGGAATCATTTAGTTTGGAAAAGAACTCTAAAATCATCGAGTCCAGCCATTTCCCCAGCACTGCCAAGTCCTTGCCTGTGTCTATCCACTATCCTGCTGCAGTATTTTCTGGGAATTCCTTTCTGAGCACAGCACTTTTCTCTTTGGCCCATCAACACCCAATTTATATGTTCTTGTCTTCTGTTTCAGGGTGAGAGTTTTGGGACAGAGACCATCTTTTTATGAGCGTGCCCAGGGCAGGGAGGTCCAGGTTTGCAAATAGGCTTCTGACAGCTTGTTCATATAAAAAATAACTGCAACCACAACAATATATCACACAACTGCTCTGACATGGACTTTCTCCACATCTCAGCCAAGTATTTCTTGGAAATTTGAAGCAGTATAGAGAAGTCAAAGTGCTGAAAAGCAAAAAACTTAGTGTTGGTAACACCACCTTCAACCCACACAACTTTTCAGTGAGTTTCCTATGATATCAGACAAGGTTTGGGTTGTTTGGGTTTTTTTCAGCAGATGATCAAGGCCCTGCCTGCAATAAATAAATAAAATTCCTCTTGTTATTTACAATGGACGCTTCTAATTTGCTTATTACTTTGCTTATCTATTCATTGAGTTAATTATCTGACACCTGCCAACAGCAGATTGTTCTGACAGATTTTTATTGGCTGAGATCAATTTGTTACTTACCATCTGTCCAGCTAAAGGTGGTTTACAGGTCAACAAGCTGGTGAGCTTTGGAAAATCTTAAAATTATCTTGAGCAGTATTCTTCCTGAACTAATTTCATTTTAATCTCCCATAAAGCACATGAAAGGATGGACTTGAAAATTAGCTTTCTGGCAGAGAAGAGAAAATAATTTGCCTTTCTTTGCTGTGATCTTGCATGATCTGTTTCCTGTGAGGTTTTCTAAAATTCCAGCTGAACTCATGAGTTGATAAGTTGCTGTGTGACACTAAAGTCATCTGGAGAAGGCAAGAAAAAAGGCCAGATATGGTCCAACCACCATGGATGAAGGGAGAAAGAAATCAATTTCTCCCAACAACACAAAATTAATCCATTAACAGTTCAGGAACTACTTTTTGTGTCCTTACTTCCTTGCTGGTGGGTAAAGACACTTCCCTCCCACTGAATTTTGGTAGTTTGAATGTCTCAGAACAATTCCCATCCTGCCTCATGGAACTGATGGGTTGGGTTTGGGTTGAAATGAACCTTAAAGATCATCCAGTTCCAACCCCATTCCAAGGGCAGGAAAACCTTCCACTAGACCATGTTGCTCCAAGCCCCATCCAACTTCATGCTCCAACTCCAGTGTCACACCACCCAGTTTGACCATTTTGGGAGCTGGGCAGAAGCATTCCCCAGAATCCCCTATCCTCTTTCTTTTTCCCCAGCAGAATTTCCAGCACAGCTCTCAAATCCACCTGCACTAAGGATTTCTGCCATGAACAGCTCTGATGGATTTATCTGTGGTATTTGTACTTTGTCAGCCACGTCCCTGGAAATGCTGGTAGGCCTCTCATGGCTGCTGGGAAATTCCAGGGCCCTGGATTGCTATTTTATCCTAAATGCCAACACTCAAACAACTCTGCTCTTGGTGTTCTTCTGGATCAAATTTTCTTTGTGCTTCTGTATCCAACCAGGTTTTAACAGAATACGATGAAAAATATTTAAATTGCTCATAACAGAAAAGTATCGTTCAGATTTTACTCTAATTTTACTTCTGAGCTGTCAGCGGTAAAACATAAACATCCCATCACTCAGCTAATATTTTTTAGAATTGCAAGAACCATTTTGATGGCTTTTCAAACCATTCTGAAAAAGGGGAGGGAGCTGACAGCCCCTACTGCGGGATGCATCAAATGAAGCCATTCGAACTTAAAAACTTCTCAGGGCTGCAGAAGTGAAAGCGAGCTTTAAACGATAGCACTGGATTACACAGGAGGCTTCTTTTCCTCCAAGAAACTCATCCTAGCAGTGCCAGGAGAGCTTCCCAATGATTATGGATCATTTAAAGATAATGGCACTGAAAGTCCCCAGGACAGCATTTTGTGTCAGCACATCCTTCTCCAGAACCTTTCCGATTGTCGCGCAAATGCTCGAGCTGGTCCCGTTGTGCTCAGATCGCTCCTCAGCGGGTGCTGGGTCTGTCGTGATAATGTGGTGGGACACCCAGCCAAGGTTTCAGAACCACCAAAAAATCCTGGAAACTAAGCCCCTGATGATAATTTTTTTGTTGGAGAGATGGGGACTGTGAAGGCTGTAAACGGCAGTCAGTTTTCTATGTTGAATATTGCAGCCATTTTAAACTAAACATAAAATTGTCTCCAGAGCACAGCTCTATAAGTCAGTCAGAGAAAAATGGCTCTGCATTCCAGTGCCCGATTTAATCTGCAGTATATGTATGTTTATAATGTATATTATGCATGGGATTTTTTTTCCCCTAAAATTTTCAAATCATATGGGGTGTCAGGCTGAGATATTATGTGTTACAGTTGTAAGCTAGAAATAAACTGAAAACAGGTTTTAATGAAAAGATATGAAACATAGGACAAACTACTGCCTACATTTGTGGTTTTAAAAGGTGCAAATAAAAAACACCTTTCCAAAACTTGCTCTTTAATTATTTCTGAATGAATATACCCTGACCTTCATAAATAATCTTAAACTCATCAGTGAATTTTACTGAGCTGGTCCTCCAAAAGTCAAGAATTTTCTGAGAATTTCCAAAAGCCTGGTGTTACTCATTCTCAGTTTGAGGAATTGATCCCACTGGAAATCCAATATGGTCTCTCAAAAATGCCCAGTGTATCTGCTGCTCGGCCGAGATCCCAGAAAAAGTCTTGATGACACCTTGTGCAGAGATGGATTGCAACAGGAAATGAAGAGGTCTGAACCTAATGGTTGGAAATCCCTGCCTGTAATTTGACATCTGAATGTGCAACTGGAGCCAGTGACATCTGTGTGTTTCTAGCATCTGTGGAAACCAGGCTACCTTCATTATTAAGGACCCAAAGTCAAACTCTGCTATTGATTTTTTGGGCTAGGATTTCAACCTCCACAACTGGGCTTTGAGCCTGGTGATTTTTTGGCCCAAAGAACTAAGTTAAAAACTCTTCCCGGAGTCTCCTCTGCTCGTTTATCACAACCTACTCCACCTCCTGCATACCAGCTTAATTTCATTTCAGTTTCCAGTTTGATGTGCACGGCGGGGATCTCTTTCCCAGGCAAAAGGCAATATGAGGTGAGAAGAAGAGCATGCTGCCAGCACAGGTATAGGCCTGCATAATGGAGCTGTGACACTCTCAAAGAGGCTTTTCCTTTTAACAACTCTCCGAGTTGGGAGAGAAAAGACATAATGCAGATGGCATAATTGAAGTGGGAGAATGAAACATTAAGCATGCACAGAAGGGATTAGAGAGGAAGACTTTTGGGGTTATTTAATTTTGGCTCAGTTGTTATCTAACAGTTTTTTGTCAGGAAAAAAATGTTAAGGCTCCTTGCAGGTCCAGAAAAAAAAAAAAAAAAATCTAAGGAAGATTATTACCTGCCTAGGAGTATGTAAAACCTTGTAAAACTATCAGACTTGAGAGAATTTATTCTTTATTATGTGATATCGTGTTCTACAAAATATCTCTCCTTGCACAGCTCTCTCAGGTCTCCTTTCTTCCTCTTTATAGACTTGTCAATTCTGGGAATGATCTAATCATGATGAGGATTTAAGGTATGTATATGCATTGTGCTGAATGCTAACAATTCATGAGCTCTTGGTTTCAAAGATCTTCTCTGTGAAGCTGTGCAGCTCAAAAAGGAATGCCTAACATAAAAAGGATGCTAAGCCTTATATTTAACACCTAATGAAATCATTAAAGAGCGACCAGGCGTGATTGCAAATGTTAATTTATCAGATCTCACACCTGCCACGAGTATGGAGAACAAAGGAGGGGATATTTAAACACCTTTAAGGTCTCATTAATTGAGGTAGAAAATAAAGCATTAAAGAGGTTTCAAAGGCTGGCCATGCTCGTCCAAGACAAAGGGATCAATTTTGCACACACCTTGCTGAGGGAAAGTACTTCTAAAATCACGGGGAGTTTTGCCAGAGAAAAGACTGCAGGATCTGGTGGAAAATCAGGCATACTCAGAGCTTTTCTTCTGGATGAGGAGCCCTGGTGTGTGTTAACGACACGACCAAAGGCACGGCGGCTCCTGCTCCACGCCTGTGGTATCGCTTACCTACAGAACTCCAGGAAGAATACTTATGAGGATAAGGAATAGTCGCTCTTTATTCCTGTCAGTAGGTTCTGCCTTTGACTCTGCTGATCAATATCAGCCGTGCATTGGTTACTATGGGAATGAGCCTTTCCTGCACTCAATAAACCCCAAGTTCCTTTTTTTTCACAAAGGTGAGCAAAATACTTTTAAAAGAAGGCTTTATCTGCTTTATGCCTTGGGGGACTCTGCAGCCATCACTTTAAAGGTACTTGGGCACTTTGAAATGCAGAATATTATGATCTGGCTTTGGGCAAGTAAAGACTTAAAACCATTTGTTTACCCCAGAAATCAATGTCAAATTCGTGTAGAAATCTATGTATGCCTACACTCTGTGTCGCTGTGCTCAGGCGTGTGTGTGCACCACTGTGCTCGTGCCTATGTGTGCTGTACTCCAGCAGACACACAGGAATGTAAACCTTAATTTGGATTACCTTAAAGGCTTGGAAACAAGATGCTGAGATAAAAAATTATCTAGCAATACCTTGGACTCAGCACCTAGGCTCAGCTAATTAATCCACCCTCACAGTATTCCTGATTATAATGCTGGGATAAGAAACAACCTACTTTCCCCTTTTATTTATGACAATATATTGTTTGATTATAAAATACTTAGCGATGCATTAATACGTATTTCTGGTGGCACAGAGAACCAAGAATATATGAAATAATTTGTGGGGTATTCCTGAAATGAAATCCATTTAAACAGAAACTATGGTGGATGTGATTTTGGACTGTTGCAATGTCAGCTCGGCAATGTAACCTCTTTAAAGACTTTCCAGGTGAAGCAGAAGAGTGGTAGCAAACTGCCACAGAAAATGCTGCCAATTACAGCCAATCTGTCAGATGTCTGTTCTTCAGACCTATTGCTAATTGGCTTGAAGAATGTTAAGAAATAGTGAATTAATCCTTTTTTACCCTTTATGTTCATTTATGTGTAACATGATCTTTTTTCTCATGTGCTAGAAATAAAAATATTGAAAAGTAATGATGAGGATTTTCTCAACCTGAAAGGAACTAGATGGACAGAAATTTACAGTAGAAAACTATCTGGGTACCTTTGAGACCACTCATGGCCCAGAGAGATTTACAGAGTACATAAATCAGTGAAGAGTGTCTAGTCAAAACAGAGTCTGGGAAAGAGTTCTCTCATGGGCAAAGGAAACATTTGCAAGATCCCTCATCTCTATAATGGCTCCCCCAACTCCAAGTGTCTGCTTTCAGACTACCAACAGGCTCTGCACTCACTGGGTTTCTTCAGGGCTCCTAAATGATCACAGAGTCCTTTAGGTTGGAAAAGACCTTCTGATGACCCAGTTGCAGTGAGCTCCTCTTCTATCAACACCCAAAACCCACCAGGGCCTCGAGGCTTGTCACAGTATCTCCAACTCTACACACAGTCTAAAGGGACAAGAGCCCACTGTCCATTTTAAATTATTGTTGGGAGAAAAAAAATAAAAAAAAGTTAAAAATGCATTTGTGGGACTTACAATAAAAAACCTACACAGGTTCTGTCAAGTTTCCCATGGATCTTTCCTGATAGTTACACACCAATGGCCAGGACTCAAACTCACACCAAAGGAGCACAAGGGAAAGAGCTTTTCCCTGATAAATGGCAGACAATTTCAGAGCTGTCTATAACCATAATATTCATCTACTCCAGAAAATAATTTCAGAAACTAATCCTTTAATTTAAAATCTGGCAATTAAACCTCAGACACACAAACTCCTGAGAAGGAAATATGCATCTTTGCTTTCCTTCTCCAGTTTTGAGACACAAAACAAGAAGGTTAAGTGTCACTAGTTCATACCATAAATCCTTATGTGAGTTTTAGATCATGGAATCTTCTAAAGACTTAAAGAAATATTTTTCTTGAGGAGGAAAGAAAGGAAAAAAGAAAAAAAAAAATAGACAGATGTTCTAAAGAAACTCAGAAGTGAAGTTGTAAAAGAGTTTATGCAAAACCAACTTGGAAAGGATGCTTGCTTCTGTTTCAGTTTGCCAAACTAATGGGACCGAAGTGAGTGCTTAATCAAAGTCAATATTGGCCTGCTGACTCTCAGGAAACGATCTAAAAGTGCTTTGGGGGCTCTTTCTATGTTCATTATCTTTTCCTGTGTCACTTGGTGTCTCTAATGATAGACGAAGAAGCACTTAAAATGTCTCGACTCAATTCTCTTCACTACGGAAATCTCAAATTAAATACTTATCCAGACAAAAAAAAATCATATTCAGAATGAGACTGTGACACGAGGATCCTCTGAAAAACAGCCGAGGATAATTCAGCAGCCCCACTGGATCTCACATTTAGAGGAGTCTGAAGTATTCAAGTGACTCAGCAACTCAGTGGTGGGTAATTTACAGCTCGCTCCTCCTTGAGAGCAGAATTGCAAACTCACCAACTAAAGTGCTCCTGCATCAACCTTTGCTGAATGCAAATACCCAGCCCCAGCAGCCCATGTCAGAACCAGAAGTTAAAATAAGGGCAAAACATCCAAATCCTTCTCTTTGCTCTGACTGAAGGTAATTCCATTTAACTAGTTGGAATAATCCAAGACTGAAGTTGCTCAAAGCAGGCAAAAACTTCATTTACAGATGTAGAAGATGAGGAACGTAAAGTGAAAGGCACCGTGGTTTTCTAAGCTTTTTACAAGGAAAGTATCAGATTAAAAAAATCTTGCCTCTATACAAAACAAAAATATATATCTTAAATTAAAAATATATATTTTTTTTTAGCTTAAAGGTATTCACAGAATAAAGTTGCAAAAAACAATATTATCCAGTAGCTGTTTCATTATTTGAATATCCACCATGAAGAAGCAAGAAGCACAAATTCTGATTCTCTCATGACAAGAAAACACAAAGAGTGTTTTAGTGCTCTGATACTCCCACTGGATCTGATTTTCAGGGTCTTACTCAAAAAATTAAATACTTCCTTGAGAATTTTGCCCCATATCTAAAATGCAAAAGAATTAATCTAGAAATGCATATTAGTTTTGCAGTCTTTTATTAACAAAACATCTCATTTTAAAAAGAGGTGGATTAAATCCTTTCTTCAATGAATGCCCAAGAAGAAGATTTATTTCTGTGAGGAAAAATAAAGGTTAGATTTTATCCTAAGAAGACAGGTTTATCCTAATTTAAGGTAGGTTGATATCGTGCACAGCTCAACAGGGGGCTTATCATACTAAAAACTTATGGATTTCAACCTAAAATATTCTCTCAGGTTAATGCAACATAGTTTGTTTTTGAAGCAAAGAGTGCCTGTAATTACTTTTAAATTGATTATAATTCTTCTTTCTTAAAGTAAAACACTAAACCTCAGTTGCACTAGGAAGACATGCAGCATAAAAACCTGCCCACATACGTACTTAATATAGTGGGTATAAAAATACTAATTAAGATAAAACATTATACCAGAGTACCTACAATAAACACAAATTAATAAACCAATCAGAAATGCAAGCACCTTCAGGAAAATTGTAGCATGCATCATATAATCTCATGGAGACAAGTAAGGAATGCCTAATGTGAATTTTTTTTTTAATGGACCAGATAATTTGGGGCATAACTGGGAAAAGCCTCCATAAAGACCACAGCCTGCAAAAATGAATATACAATTTGTAAGAAATGGTATTCTCCCATTCAGAGAGGGCATCAGCAGCTTTTGGGCTCCAAGCCCTTCCAGAAAGGGCTATGTTTTGTTGGCAACAGCTCAAGAGAAGAATTCCTATCCATCTCTAGAGAGACAGTAGAAAGGAATATTTTTGAATTTGATTAAGATAACCTTTCTCCATCTAAAAAAATTTTAAACAGAGTAACCTGTCTCACACAGATACTCTTTGCAGGGCATAAAGAACATTTTCACAGGAAATTTTGGGGTGTTTCACACCACAGTGACCAACCAAGGCTGTGCAAGTCATCACCCATCTGGAACTACTGGAGTAAATGCAAAGTTACACATTCTGGCTTTAACCACCAGGAGAGCCTGAAGCAGCTGATGCAGTAAACACATGTCCAAAACTGATTTATGTTTACCTTACTGTGTTTATGTGCTCCAAATGAACACTGACTTTACCTATAAAGGCTGAAATTCAGATGATTCCAGTTTTAACGCCTATTAGGATATGCTTAAAGGGACTTCAAAGTAAATTTATCACATGTAGAGAAGCTTATAGGAATTCAGAACTTATACTGCTTTCCTCAATAAGATGCCTCATCCTCATAACCTGAGGGTTTTTTCAGCTCCTGCTTTGCTGGTGGAGGTTATTCTTTCTCTCTGAAATGTCTTTTAAAAGGATTATTTAACTGAAAGTCCTTCCCTGGTGGGAAGACCACCATGCCATGGGTCAGACCCTAACTCAGAGAAACTGAAAAATAGAGACTGTTCTTCTTATGGGTAGCTAAAATCTAGATTTCTGAAAAAAAAATATATAAAGGAAAAAACAAAACCAAGCATAAGGATAAAGGACGTTTTCTAAGATTATTTTCACTGTTTGTTCTTAAGACTTTTAATCACTTATCTTTTCCAGTAGGATAAAAGTTCAAACAGGAATTATAACAATTTTACCCTCAAACTGTTTGTGAAACTTATTCTAAGAGCAAAAATAGGCTAAAAAAAAATGCAAACAGCTACTAAAGAGAATCTTGCAAGGAGTTCTCATCCATGTTCATCAGGAAAAGCCATGAGAACTAAGAAAACAGCCAAACTTGCTCAGAACCCATCTTGGCCAACAGAGAAGAAGAAGAGAGAATACCAGAAAAAGAGGCAGCAAATGCAGGAAGACATTAAAAAAACTCTGTCAGAAGCTATTTTTGGGACGCTCTTTATGCTTCTCAAAGGAATTCACTTACACACAGCCCAGTCGCAGCTGCGCAAATGCCCAGTGGCTGGAGGTTCACTTGGTCGATGCGAAAACATGATATTATGAGACAAAATAATCACTGCTGGCAGCACAGCAGCTGAGGACAGGCACGTTCTGCCTCGTAACACCCCACTGTGCCTTCCCCGCGTGCCACGTGCATGGCGATGTGACCCCGGCCGTGGCAATCCCACGGCGTGGAGCGACCCGTGAGCACGGAGAGCGGCTCTCGCTCGGCTCAGGCTGGCAACCAGGACCCTCCAAACCTCTCCGTGCCCACTCACTTCCAACATGATTCATGTTGATGTTGTTTCCAAGGTTTCCATGGTGAATATGTGTCTACATATTTCAGGGTTTTTTTAATAATGACTTGGAACTTCCATCTAAGAGCCCGCCTCGATCTGTGCATTTACATTTAAATTCAACTTTTAGTTGTTGGGTTTTTTTAAGGAAAATAAAAAGAGAAAAGATTGACTTGAAAGTGAGTCTGGTCAGCTGCTCTTGGTGGGGTTATTTTTACAGTGACTCAGTAGAGCACTGGACAAAATGTCTCATCGGCGTTCCAGCGACTCTCTGATGGACATTGGGTGTATTTGGAGTTTGTAGGTGCTAATGTTTGTTTGCAAAAGGAATTTGAACAAAACAAAACTAGTTTTCCCCAATACGCCATCCAAAAACCACTAATGAGTGTCACTGAGGCCTTCAGACATTCCTTCCATGCGTGACTGCTTCAGATGATAAAGTCACTCCGGAACGAGAAGGGATTCCAAAGGCAGATTCAGAAGCGAAGGCTTCTGTAACGCTGTTTATTTGGGATACATGAGGACATGTTCCAAGAGTTCCTTGGTTATCACACACACAAATTACACTGAAAACTGGCTTTGCCTCTGTGGCCCTGCTGCTGCTTCCAGAGAATCCAGTCCAGAACTGGAGTTGTTTTGCTCCATGACACACCAAGCTATTAGACATGGACCAAAATTAGAACTGAACTCCTGGTGGTGTCTAGAGCATGTGTTGCACAACTGGTACTCAGTGGAATTGCCCTCACTCCCCACTACTAGAAATGGAAAGATTCCCACTGAACCAAAGGGGTTCAGGGCAGAGCCTCGAAAACGGGAAGCGACTGTGGTTAATAAAACCCAAGGTCATTGTCTGTTCACAGCACCACAGAGCTCCAGCTGTCAAAGGAAGCTGCTGCCACCCCTGTGGGGCATCCCACAGGCTGCCACCCCACGCACACGTCTGGAGCACGTGCCACGGGCTGGGGGCAGCTCCATTTCCATGATGTTGAAACAAACTGGGATGTGGGGAGCGCGCGCACTCCAATGTTTTGTCGCTTTCCTGGGCTGCAGTTGAACACATCATTCTTTCCCTTGTCTGAGAAACATTTACAGCTCGTTACAAAAGGTTCAGGGATGGCCTACTGTGTAATAGCTTAGATGACTGAAAACAAATTTAAATATAAGAAATGTGCTGGCTTATTTTTTGCGTGTTGTAAATACTCTTAGAAACGGTATGGGGCCTTATTAAGTTTGAATCTCAGGTCTTTCAACTTCCTCGAGAAAAGAGAACAAATGGTAAAAGCATGAGGAAGTAAGTAACCTCTGTGATTTCCCACTTCAGTTCAAGCCCAGAGATTTTTGTCAGTGGTTATTACAGTCATATTTCTTTATCACCTTTAAAAAAGAAACAGCAAGAAAAAGGTTTCAAAGAGAGAGGTTGTGCCAGCTACGGAAAGTTCTGGTTTCTCCAAACATGTGGAAACCCACTGGGCAAGGAAGATCTGGGCTTCCTGCAGATCCTATTGCCAGTTCTCCACAACGGAGAACTTTTGATTATTTTCCAAACTCGTACTGAAATCAACTGGGTTAGTCACTTTAAAAAGAGACCCCTCTGTGCTGCTCTGTAACCCTTCAGTCTTTTGTTGGGTTTGGGCTTTTATGCATTCTTTTTTGCAAGATGCTGAATTGTATAAATATCTACCCAAACATTAGCAGAAAAGCTGTAGTAGGACAATAGAGAGGTAACTATTGCTATTTATTTATGTATTTACCACTGTTCCAGCATGATGATGTTGTCATTGCAACAAATGTTTCCATATTTGAAAGGGGAAATTGATAAATCCCTTAAGAATCTAAAATGCGTTTATGCTTGGGAACTATTCTCAGAGGTTTATTTCCATGGGGTTTTTCTTTAGGCAAGGGTTTGATATAATTATTTTTCACACAATCTATTGTTCCAGTTATTTATCAAATGATGTTCCTTTCACTTGATATTTTACTTCAGGTAAACATATTTAAAACACAAACCTGTGACTGCTATCACCACGAACCATTCAGAGTGCACCCACATAGCATTTTGCAATGAATAATGACCCACTCTGTTGTTTTCACAGGTTTGAGCACATCTACAGCTGTAAAACCAACAAAAGCATAGAGAGTAAGGATCCTGTACCTCCAAAAAAACTCATTTCCACAGCTGAATGTCTAAGATACCAAGTTATTTGTCATTTGCTCTGCCAAATATGTGTAAATCCTTTGGTGGCTCCGTGTACTTGGGGGACTTTGGGTGGACAGGTTTGATGTTGCCCATCCTGAGGTTCTGCTGGGAGTGAGGATTTACAGGATCCTTGAAATAATTCTGGGGACAGCTGTTATAATTTCAATATTGAACAGATAATATGTACATCTCAGATCAGTTGCATAAATCTGTTGGTTTTAGCCATGCTTATTTCACATAAAGTGAAAGTTTTTATGTTTCACATAAAGTGGAAGGTTTTTTGTTTGTTCCTGAGGAAGAGCAGGGAGCAAAGAAGCTTCGGGGATGGTCAAACACTGAGAAATAGGGCTGGGAACATGTTCAGCCATGAATAACCAACTGATAAGATGATTCACTGCTATGCACAGGTGCCTAACATTTGCTGTGTGGGAGCACAGGGTGGTGACTCGGTTGTTCATCATGCCACTGTGCCTTAATACGGAAAATTTTCCTGGCTTAATGTTGAGACTGTGTTATCCCCTAATTTTTCATGATGTGCCGTCTCATTTTGGAAAATATCTGTTCTCCAATAAATGAGTAAGCAAAACCAACTGCCTATGAGCAATAACGTGCCCTTAAGGAAGATCAGCCAATCCCAAAAAATGCTGATCAGGAAACTAAATATTGGTTTTCTGGGGAGTATTCCCAGGTCACGTACAGAGGTAGCTTTTTGGTTCACAAGGAGAGCAAAGAGAAAAGGGAGAATTTATGTTCCTTCATAAAATGCCAGATGATGGGGGACGCCCACTGAAAACCAGCAGCAAATATTAAACTGGATAAGGGTTAAGGTATGGCCATAAATGCTTAAAATAGAGCAGGGAAAGGGGTTCTGGGAGCCTGGGAATGTTGCAACCCCCACCATCACATAAAGGATGGCAACTCCCACTGCTCTCTGCATCACCTGGGATTTCAAGTGCTGCAAACACCAGATGCACTCCTTAAACTGAGTCAATCCCAGTGCCAAATGGTCCCATTCCTCCTTGTCCAGCAAGTTTTGGTGTGCCCCTCACACAGCACAGCCTGCTGCTTCCTCCTGCGAGCACACAGCCGGCTCCTCTGTGCAGAGCTCACTGTGGCTTTGTGCCTCCAGCTCTGCCTCTCTGCTCATGTGTCCACTCTCCCAGACTGACAGCCTTGGAGACAGAGCCCATTTCTAGCTCAGGCTCAGGTAGGCAACTTAAAAATAAAGAAAATAAAATAAAGAGTCATTTGCCACTCATGGACGCAGACTGAAATTGTTGATGGGATAACAATAGTTTAGAGATGTAGGGGTAAAATTCTGGTTTCAGTTACACTGTTTAGGTTTGGGAATAAATCAGCTGAATCCAGCGTGACTCAGAGCAGAATTTGGCTCTAAATATTTTAACTGTAGCATGAGTTAGCTGTCTACATGACTGAGTCGCCTTGAGAAAATCAGTGCCTCCTCTTTGTCTTTGCCAGTGGGGCCGCAGTGATCCTTGTGTTTATTTAAGGAACACGGCGTTCATGCCTCACCTCCTGCATCTGTACACGGAGCCACTCACCTTCCCCCTTCATCTCGGCTGCTTTGCATACAGGAGCATTTAACTCCTTCAGTGATTAGCGCCAGCATTCAAACCTCATGTTCTATCTCTCTGGATTTCCCAGCCTCTGGAGGGCTAATTATAAACGTTCTCCAAGAGCTCCACATCAGGAGCCGAGGAGCCTACGCGGACGCGCGAGAGGCGAGGCAGCGCAGCTCCATCAGGTGCTCTAACCGCAGCTCCATCAGATGCTCCAACAGCGTAAGAGCAACAAACAGATCCGGGTGTCCTTCACAAGGACCTTCCCCCCAGCTGCTCCAGACACACAGGTTTATCTCTGGGTCTGCCCTGTCAGGAAACAGGTGCTTTTCTATTAATAGGCGCCAGGCAGCCGGGCAAGACGAAGGTGCGGCGCTGTATGAAAACAGGTGGTCTCCAGTTGAACAGTTTATAAACAATAACTAATCACTCAAGACCTGTAGCAGCTCCTAATGAGGACTATAATTACAAGCCAGGTGGCTGTAGTTAGAGGAATACATTGTTTTTAAACTGGTTACTTGACTCAACAGCAGTTTTACGGGAGGCAGGATTGTCTCCAACATATGTTCCCTCTGCCTCCCGTTTTCCTTTTTTTTTTCCCCTCTCTCCCTGTGTGTGTACGTAGGGATGCCTGATGCCTTCCAGTATAAAACCCTGGGTTCTGTCACTTATGATTCCAGAGGCCTGTAATTGCTCTGGCTGAATCCCGAGTGCTTATGTCAGGGGTAATTTTTGAAAAAAAATTCAGCATAAACAATTCAGCCATTTTTCAGATTGGTGGCAAGGAAAATAGGTTTAGTATGTTTATATTTATCGTTTCAAGTGTTATTTTTCATGTTAAAACATAAGAGCAGTGATAGGGCTGTTGCTGTATCAGGTGCACAACAGAAACAGAAGTTGAAAATTGTTGAAGGACTACATCCTCAGAGACTGTTTCTTTCTATTAATTTTGATTGGTCAACAATCCCTTTTCCTAAAATATTTATTAACCTAAAAAACAGTTTTAATTCCTTTTCAAAAGCCCCATTTTGCCCAGATTTTGACTGAAGATGTTGGATGCTACAGGGACAACACATTCTCAATACCAAGACAAGTTTTAACATTCCACTAAAAATTCACCCAAATATTTTCAAGTCACCACCCTCACAGGGAAGAATCTCTTCCTAATCTAATCATACCTGGTCTCTGTTTAAAGCCTTTACATCTTGTCCTATCATTCATGAACTCAGGTCTTCCACAGCTCTAAAGTTTCCAGTTCTGCCAAAACCTGTGGCCAGTTCAGAGCAGTACCACATGAAATCACCTCTGAAATCATTCTTACCCCCTGTTTATTTTGTAATAAAAAAGGAAATCATACAAAGGAGACTACATTAAGGCTCCAGGCTAATTCACTTATGTCATTACAGCATCAAGGTTGATCCTGAAGCTTGATTTGAAATGACAGGCTGAACTTAAGCACTTTCTTAAGTGATTTGCTGGATCAGAGCATACGTGTTATGATATGGCAAATCATTACAAGATCACATGTTAATTTCCACAGGGCTTTCAGGTCTATGTAATTAACACAGTTTCTACGTGTAGAGCTCGTGCCTCACGTGTTGCAGTGTCCCTTACCTTGATCATTTTGAGATTTGTGAAAAATTCCCAGCTATTCTGAAAGTTGTCTTGATTTGGGCACTAAATGTATAGCAGCATTTCAATCTTAATTTTTCTATACTTCAGCACTGTTGGTCAATAAAACAAGATGATTAATCACAAGGATATTGCACAGCAGATTCATAATTTTGTGGATGCAACGGTGATACACTGAATAATTTTATAGTCAATAATAGGTTTGGATAGTGCCATGTAGTAAAGGATTGCTGTGAAAGAAAACACATGAGAGGACTAAATTATTTTAGATATACCCAATATAGAGTCTACTCAAGCATATTTTCATGTTGATATCTAGTTCCTACAATGATTTCTGGTTTCTAAAGAAAAAAGCAGAAGGACAGGTAATGACCATTTGATGGCAACACCATAGGAAAATATTTTCAGAGTCTGAAAATATAATGGTGAAGAGCTGTTTGGAGTTTTATGCTTTATTTTTAAATAGCCTATTTCTAATCCTTACCCTCTTTCTCACCCTCTGGGAAATTCACAGTTTTGGTTTGGGCTCGTTATAAAAAGCAGGAGATAAATGTGGCCCTCAGCAATTTTTGGTTGATGCTGGAAGAAACAGCATCAATTTGTAAGGCTGCTCTCAGGGCTGCAATGAGCTGCATGAGTTCTGGGTTTGGAGAGACTTTGTGTTTTCTTCTGAGTGCACACAAAGGTCAAAGCCCAGGTTAAGGAATGAATCTTATAATTTAATTTTAGCCCATTCTGACACCTTCTTTCTACTGCTTTACATTTCCTCAGGACAATGGCATTGTGTAGTGGAAAATACCACTAAATACCACCATGTCTCAAAAAGGCCTTATTGGTTTATTTCCTGAAGTTCAGAGATTTGCATGGGCAGGTTTTTCCACACTCTGACAGGCAAAGTGTGAGACTGAACTAGACAATCTCCAGAGGTCCATTCTCCCAACTTCTCTGAGATGTGTGTGAAGCCTGGCAATCTGGAGTTCTCCTGATGATGCAAAGAAAGGGGACTCTTCACCCGTATCTGAATCACAGAATCATTGAGGTTGGAAAAGACCTCCAAGACCACCAAGTCCAACCATCAACCCAACACCACCACCATGTTCACCACTGAACCGTGTCCTCAAGTGCCACAGCCACACATTTTTGAGTCATTCAGAGGGATTCTGAGATTCTGTCCCAGTCATTGTTATTTTTCCCCTCATGCTGACACACAGTGAGAGATGAGTGGCTCCTAAATGTTCATCTGTGCTCCCTTTCCTGCAATGTGTGCACCCAGTCAGGGAGTGCTGGATAACGCTCTGCCTCTATGAATTGTAAATTCAGGAAGGGCAAATTTGCTGTCTCTGGATTTTTGGATGGGGGTTGAGATGGATTAATTATATGTCAAGAGGGACTTGAGCAATAACAAGTGACTTTATGACTGTCTTTACCACTTGGTGGAAAGGTTACATTTAAAAATTGGCTTTACTGCACTGGATTTTAGGTTAAGTTCAAAATGCAGCTTCCGCTGTTAGAACTGAAGGGTCATATAAAATTCATTGCAATAGAATATTTATAAGTATCTGGGATATTTGTAGGAAACACAATAATGGTAGAATCAGAGCTCACAGATAGAAGGGGGAATTGTTAAATGGCAAATAAAAGCTCCATTTTTCCAGCACTTAACCCTACATATAATAATAATTATTACAAATCTGAGCAATGATTAAATTTCATTCTGAACCCCGGTTAAACGTATGTGAATGGGAAATGATTTTTGTGCTAATAACTCGCGTGCTGTGAGCACTCGGAGCAGGATTGATGTGCATGCACGTCACACATCTCCGAGAGCCTTCCGAGGTGCAGGTATTCCCGGAGGAGCTTTGGGATTGACGCGCCTCACTTCCCGTGCCTGGGGAGGAGGAAAGTCCTGTTTGTTTACAGCCTCTTCTTTCTAATCACATAATTACAGCTCTGAAGGCAGATACCTGACAAAGGCCCCCCGAAAGTGGGCAAGGTGAGGGCGCCGCAGCTTTTGTTGCAGCTGTTATCTCATCACCCTCCTCTCCTGCGAGATGCTGGGGGTGTGTTTGTGCAGGGCTATCATTTGCCTCGCCGGCGTGTGCCACCGCAATTATCCCCCTGAAATACAAAACTAAAGCGGCTGTCGCAGAAACAGAGGCCATTCAAAGGGAGGGGAACAGAGCAGCCCTAATTAGCGTTAAGTACCTGTAATCCTCAGAGATTTTACCTAACGATAAAAGCCAGGGAAAGTCCCTCAGGTAGGAGCAAAAAGAGCCCGGCCAGGTTGGCGGTGGATCAGGTGTTGTGTGTCAGCTCTGCTGAATGCAGCCTACTGATCCAGAAGTTGCCTGTATTTTCTGCCACAAATTGAATTTAAATTGCTTACATGAAGAAGACATCTGGCAGGTTAAGGTTTACCTGCTTCATGTTTCGAAATAATTTTCTCCACCAGCAAATAGGTAGGTGAGAGCTCTTTTGGAAATAAACCAAGCAAAGCTTTTTAAGAGATACAGACATGGTTGCTTGCAGTGCCTGAGCTTGAAGTAGAGACTTGTCAGATGAGAAATATGTTTCAGATTATTAAAATAATAAAGCAAGAGAGTTTTTACAGATTAAGTACCTGCACTGTGCCTTCATTCCTGAGGAATAAAATACCTCTTCACTTTACAAAATAACATTAAAAGTATAGCCCTCATTTAAAGACTTTCTTTTATTTGGAGGAGAGGTGTTAGTTGGGGCTTTGGGTTTTTTGTTGTTGTTGCTTGTTTGTTTGTCCAAATCAAATAAATTTACTACTTTATTGGCACATGATTACAATTTTTTGTTGTTGTTGTTTTATACTGGACAGTAATTTTAGGATCTCTGCCAATGGTAGGGGAGTTGGAACGAGATAATCTTTACGGTTTCTTCCAACCCAAATCATTCTGTGATTCTATGAAGTGCTTACTAGAGGCTGTTGTGTAGAACAAAATTTTCTGAACATTTTTTGAGGGGTTTGTCCAACCATGAGGTGGTCATTTGAATATAGGAGGTGGCCACCCTGGCCCCTTTCTCCAGCCATGAAGGCTCTGAATCACCTTAATCTCTCTTCCAACCAAAGCTGTTGTCACTTTAAAATTCTTTTTCTGATTCCACAGAGTTACACCAACAGTTTTCCATGTGTTGGAGTCTTCAGTGCTTAGGGAAGAGTGGAAACTCACCAAGACAATCTGAGATCTCCAGGCCTCTGAATCAGGGCTCTGAATTGAACAAATGTGTTCAACACTGACAAATTATATAACACTAATATTAGTACAAACTCTGTGTGTGCACTCAAAACAATAAAGCCACTTTAGATATTGGAAGAAAAAGAAGAGGAGGGGGGAAAAACACCTTCCAAATAACAAGAGAAACCTTTAAAAAATGTTATTATGTGTTTACTAACTTTTTTAAAAATTGTTTTTACTTATTGAGCCTGGTAAATCCTGGCCACAGCTCGTACATCAGCCTGTCTCCCTCATAAGGCACCTAAGCTGCTGTTTGGACAACATCCACTTGATAATGAAGCAAGATGCAGGCTAGACAGCTGCTTTTTTCTCACTCATTTCACTCTGTTATTGGTTAACTTAGTGGAAAAATGTAAATTTTCCAGGGACTTTAGGTTGGAGGTATCCCAGCCAAGGTAGATACGTGCTTGACTTGAGGTCTAATTTAACTCCAGCGTCGTATCGACCCGCCTGGCCCACCAGGGAGCCTCAGAGCCCTCCTTTGCCAAAGGTAGACAATGGGATGAAAGTAAAGTGTAATAAATGCCCCTGTCCAGTCCCATGTCGATATCCAGCTGCTTTTTTCCCCCCTCCTTTTTTGCTGTTTTGAGTGCATCAGTATTTCACGTTTATTGTAGTGTGATGAAACACCTTTCAGAATGGCCAGAGGGACACTCAGCAGTAGGCATTTAGGCAGTACAAATTGGAGTGAACAGGAGGACAGTTAGCAGGGAATATTTCTGAGGTCAAAGCGAGCTGGATTGGAGCTGAATCAGCTAAAAGCAGAGTTGAGAGCTACAGTACCTACTGCAAAGTAAATATAGATTACATTCCTTTAGACAAATTGATCCGCTGGAGGACGATAGGTCTCCCAGAAAAAGAGGTTGCTACAAAAGAATTAAGTATTTTACGCTGATGTACATACAAAGAACCCTTAAAAACAGCAGCCAGAGATGTATCACCTGGAGAGTCCATCCCAGAGCCCCACAGGAATCATCTGCAGTGCACTGCAAGATTTGAGGGTCCAGAGTCTGGCACATTCCTGGGGATGCTGACTTGTGCTCTGTAAACAAAGCCTTAAGATTTAGCTGCTCATCTGAGCAACAGCTCTCACTGAGGCAAGTGGAAAAATCATAAAATCACAGGGAAATTCAGTGGGAAGGAGGCCCAGGAAGTCCCTGGTGTGACTCTCTGCCCAGCAGGGGCAGCTCTGGGGTCTGACCTGGTCCTGGAAACCTCCAAGGATGAGGGTGGTACAATCAGGAAAGGTGAAAGAACACCCAGCTCAACAAGTCTGTCCTCAATACTGTTAACTCCAGAAAAAAGAAAAAAAAAAGAACTTTGGGTATGAATCCATAGCAGTTTTTCAAGAACAACTTTCAGATTTCCTAAAGAAGGTACTAAATTCTTGGAAAAGGTGATGGAATAAATGACTCTGTGAGAGCTCTCCTCTCTCCCACTGACCCTACAAGTGACAATGATCTTTTTTCTCCTGAGAAAATGTAACCATTGTGTGCATAACTGCTTTTAATCAGTAAATTATTCGTCAAGGAACAGAGAATTGCAACCACCAATAAATGTGCCATCGGCTAACAGTTGAAACAAATCATTTAAAATCAAGTTATTCCACAAGATCAGTGTGAATAAATACACGTGTCCAAAAAAACACCAAAAGAAAAAATAATTAAAAAGATAGAAATTATTAGGCTCAAATTAGGAATGTCATGAACACATTTGTAAAAATTCCTCAAAACTATTTATAAAAACATCTTGAAAATATTCATAAATATTTTTGCTTTCTTTCCAGAGATTATTCTAGGCCAAGTGAACACTGCAGGCACAAAGGAGACAGCTTGAACTCAGGGCTCTTCTCAAGGCTAAAGAGCTCAATGCCCTTCTGCTGGGTGTCCCTGCAAGCAGAGACCTTCTCCCTGCACAGTGAACCCACCTTTCCCCAGCCACTAGCCTGATCCACATCTGGAGTATATATAGAGTCTGATTAAAAAAAACATGGCACATTTACAGGTGAATTCTTCCCAGAACACCTTTTCAGTCCCTAAATGATATAAATAAGATCAATTATTTACTACGAGGGTGTGCTAGGCTACGAGAATGGTGGCACCAGTGCTGTGGATGATTTTTTTCCCAAGGAGGATGCCCAGGACATTACAGGGGCTGGGATTTCAGCAGCACACAGGCAAGGCTAATGGATTTGCACGCTCAGCACTCCTCTGCCAACAAGCTGACTTTTAATATGGGAAATAGACCCCTGCTCAGGATGGAGCAGTCCTGGGCAACATCAGGGGTCCAGGCATCACGGCAAAACTTTTTTTGTCAAACAGGAGGTGTTTTGGAGGCATGTCCACAATGGAGTGTAATGTTATACAGGGATGGATTTAGCTGGAACTCACACCTGTTTATTGCAGCTTAAACCTACTCACACACAGTCTTTTGACAGCCACTGGCAAAACTGGGCTTGATTGTCTCCAAGTGAGAGAAAAATCACCAGAAGAGGAGAGATTAGCTTTATATATAGTCCATTTGTTGGTTGTTTTCTACAAGAACCTCCTTTAGATGTCTCCATTTCGTCCTGAGTACGCTGAGTTTTGAAAGGTGGGTAACTCTGTGATTGCAATACATTTCCCCATCTAAAAGCCATCAATAAAGTGAATGGGGCTGCTCTCCTAAGTGCTTAATGCCTGATGTAAGAGTTGCATGATCTAGTGCAGAAGTAACACAGTTACCTCAATTACTGCAGTCCCACAAGGCTGTTCACAGCGGTGCTTAGGAAGTGTTGTAGGCTCAGGCTCTGGTATTATAAACTCCTCAGGGCAGCACGACTACACACAGCATCTCATCAGGAGTTAACAAACAAGTCCTGGATGAGACACTAGCCTTTTTTTTTCCTTTTTTTGTGCTAGGCTGTTATTTATTTATTTATTTGCATCCAGGAGCGAGCCCAGCGTTATTAAACAGCGGCGAAGCGCGGTCTCGCCGCAGCGCGCTCCCACAGCAGCGCGGCACAGCGAGGTGCCCTGTGCACTTTCTGTGCTTTTTTACATTGTTATCAGGGAAAAATGTGTCCTGCCATTTCCCAGGGGGTTCCCCGGGACAGTGTCTCAGTGTGAAAGGGCACCATGGGGCTGCCTCGGACAGTTTTCTTTCAATAAGGTTTTTTCTTGGTTTTTTGTTTTTTGTTTCTATTGTAACCACTCTGCTCTGCTGCTTCACTGATTTCCCAGCTGTTCTTCTGCGGTGTCTGAAGTCGAACGCAGAAAATCTGTGACTGAACAGCTCAGGAACAAGCAGCTGATCATGGCAAGCATGAGAACACCATGAATACATCTTTCTCTCTCGACACAAAGCTCCGACTCTCCGCTGCGCGCTCCGGCACAACACGCGGGCAGAAATCTCCCTGCAAGGTACCAGCTGGGGCATAATCAGACCTCGAGCATCCCACTTCAGAGCTGCAAAAAGTGCGAGGTACCCAGCACAAAAACTTGTTTTATTTTGTTGTCAGTTATACCCTCGTGCAGAGCACTGAGGGTCGCCCAGGTGTAGCTTAGGCTGGACCTTGGTGGAAGGAGTTAATTGTCCCCGGAGCACTGAGCTTTCCCTGACAGTGCACGGCTCTCACTCTGCTACACCAGGGAATGACAAGATTGAAGGCCCTTCCAATTGTTTATCTTTTTTTCTGTGGAATGCCCCAGAAGGCATTATTTCTTGTATGACTTCACATGGGGAAAAACCAAGCAAACGAAGAAAAAACGTCTTTCCAATGACAGTTGACAATTCATCTGCAATGTGCTGGGCTCTGTTAAAAAGTCACTTTTTTGAATGTGTTGTAAAAATACGTTCTTCTGATAAAATAATTCTGCAGGAACGTGGAATGTGTTTTGAAAGTTACAGTAGCATCGTAAGTAAAATGGATTTAAAGTATCTAGAAAAGTAATTTTTCCCAAGGTGGAGGACTTTCTGCTCTTCCTGACAAGACTCTCTAGCTCATCCTAGGTAATTTTCTTTCAGTTTATCCCAATAAACCCACAGAAATTAGTAAAAATTTTTGCCAATCTACAGTTCATCGTTTTTATTCTGCAACAGGAGGAGGAGTAGCAAAAGGAACATTTGAAAAAACAGAAGCATAATGTATGACTACTTTCATAATCAACCCTTTTGATTTCTTCTTTGAAATATTGTAAACCTAAAATGCCATTCAAATACAATTGTAAAAAAAAATGATAAAAATATTAACATTTGAAATATGTGGTGAAAACTTATTCAATGTGAAACAGGGTTTTATTTCATGAAAACGTTTTCAGAATAATTTGTATTTACTTGGTTCAAATACTTCTTTTTTACAAGACAGACTGAAAAATGGAACAGCTTTTCAGCTGACTCCACTTCAATTTATTTTAATTTTATTATATAACTGAATGCAGTAAACTATGTGTGCTTCACCCTGTCTGAAAACAGTGTCAGATACAATACAATTCTTGAAGAGATGTGTAAAGGTATTATTTCACTTATATGTAGTCATGTTTTGGAGTATGTGATCCATCAAATCTCTGCCCAGATTGATTTTATTGATCTTATGATTATTTTTTATATTTGCTTTATATTACCTGGATTTTTCTTTATGTGCTCAGAACATTATAATTTCCAGGTGCACTTCACATTACCCAAAACACGTTTCCAACAAGCAAGAAAATCTATATCCTGTTTTATCACCCCTGCTGGTGACAGGTATTGCCTACTCATCTCCTGGTGGAGCTTCTTCTGCCATCTGGTTCAAACCTGCTCGTGTTCAGAGACACCAAAGAGTTTCCCAGGTGGGTCCTGCTGCAGCTCGAGGTGGGACTGCTCCTGACCACCCCACAGAACAACAGAGTGAGGCTCAAAGAACCTCAACAACATCCCTGAAGGATCCAGGCAGCACAGCCCTTCCCTTCCAGCATTCAGCTCCAGCAAGCAGGCTGTTCTTACTACTTTACAACCACCCAAACCCACTGCTGCCATTAAAAAAAACCCAAAAACCCAAAAAAACAAAAAAAAAACAAAAAAAAAACCACCAAAAAACAGTGAAAACAAGGCCCCACCACTTTTTGGGAAGATTAGAACCACTGTTCCAGTGTTTCCCAGCAGGTACCGACACACAACCATTGCTTCAGTCTCCATTTTTATTGCTCTAGGCAATGGAAAGTGTAGTTTCTATATTTAATGTATTGAAACTGCCTGGTCTCCAAGGTAGCAGGGGTATCTCGTATACACTGGTAGAATGCATTTCAGGCTCAATCACTTTGAAAGCCTGGATAATAGAGGAGCACTTGTACTTTGGATAACAAAGTTATTTCCTTTAACATCAACAAGCTGCTCAGCTAGTAACTGCATCAGGCATTGATTTTGTGAGCCTGTTTGTGAGCACTGGGGGGGCCTTTTTCACCGATAAAACTAAAAAATTTGCAGATCATTCTTCACGTGCATTATTTCCCAGAGCAGAGCTGACAGGAGAAGCTGTATTCATTTCAGCATGGCTGTTTGGAATGTCAGTGGAACATCTGCAGGACCAGCCCTGGATCTGTCAGCTTCACCCTCCCCGTTTTAAGACAGATTGAAGCCTGAACTTGCATCTCCAGCCAGATTTTGTACCTGGTTCCTATTGGGGCTGTAAAAGTGCAATCACTGCCCAGACTTGCTGCTCAGATCCCAGACTAATGGTTTGAACATGCAACTGGATTCAGATGTGGGCTCCTTCCTGCTAGGCTCAGGTTCATGTATTTCAGCAGGCCAAATATCTGCCTGTTTACTCATTTGTCATTACAAAGTGCTAAATTAAAAGTATCAGGAGCTGCCAGTTATATATTCCCTGGCCATGTTTTACTTTTTCTTGTGAGAAATTCTCAATCTACATTTTTTCCTTGCATCATGTGCTTCCTCTGAACAGCAGCAGCCCTGCAGTGCCCAGCACATTCCCCCTCCCAGCCCTCACCATCCAGCTCCTGTTATCAGTAATGGGAACTAGGCATGTCCATGGAAATGAAAGCAGATCCCTCAGTGGAAACTTTTTTGACAGAAGTGTTCGCAACAACTTTTCAAAAAAAAAAAAAAGAAAAGCGAGCCCATGTCTCGTTTATTTTCCCCTTTCTTCCTCCCAGCTTTCTGTCAGTCATCAATCGAACAGGAGACAACTCATTTCATTTCTGTGACACACAATGATGGACTTGTGTTACAACCCTGACTTATTTTGAGAACTTCAATTTCTCAAGCTGAAAGCCTGAATGTCCCATGCTTGGAAGGGCTATTGATCTGATGTAGATGGACAGCTCAAGAGGAACTGATACATTCCTTACAGCAATTTTTTTCTGACCACTACATAATGTAGACTTTCTGCTTGTTTGTTGACATCTAAAAACTTTGATCCTGTGATTTAACTGATACTCTTCTGCTGCTTCTACTCAATATTTCCCTGTGCTCTTTGATGTAGGAGTTATTTATTATCCACTACCTGGAATGGAAAAGCTGGTTCACGCTGATAAAATGTGCAAATTCAGGAGGTGGCAGGAACCTCTAAATGCACATCACAATGGTACAGCTGCAAATGTGGGACACTTCCCCATCCTGATCCTTCCTGGTGCCTTTCAGCAGATGCAGAGTTGCCATGGAAGAGGTTTGGATCCTCTCTCCCAGCCTGGGACAGGAGGCACCAGCCCTCACAAGCAGTACTGACCACCCTGTGTCCAGCCCAGATGGAAAATCTCAACACCCACAGTTTAATTACAGTTTAATCAAAGCTAATTTTGCTTCAAAGCAGGATAAATACCACAGATCCGTGCCTCTTCTCAGTTTCTTTCCTTTTCCTCAGCTTTGCCTCAGCTTCCCTTTGCTTCTCCTGCGTGGACAGCAGGTACCTGTCAAGCGTGGGGATGTCACCACGGTGGCAGAGCCCCAGCACCACACTCCTGGCTGTCTGCAGGTCACAGGAAACAATTCATTCCACTCTTAATGATTTATGTAATTTCTTTGGACTCGCTTCTGGCTTAGGGGGTTTTCTGCTTTTTCTTAGAGAAGCAAACCAGAGTCTTTCAGGGGCAGCTCCTCAGCCAAGGTAGCTCTTTGGGACAGAACCAGTCTGTGTTAATACCAGCCCAGAATCAGCCCCAGATTTTCATTATTATTGCCTTTAAAGGAGGGTCTGCTCCTCCTCCTCCTCCAGGACTAATTTAGAGCAATGAAAATTAAACTGCATCTCATCTAATAGTCAAAAAGATCTGCAGAAATTGTCCTCGTTTAAATACCAATTCAACACTTTTCTGTCACAGCAGGGTAGTGCATCTATTTTTTTTGTTCTAAAAGCCAAATACTATTCAAACAAAAGAGTCACTTCCATGTTAATTACACAAAAGAAAAAAAAAAAAGAGGGGAAAAAAAAAGAAAGAAAAAAGCCACACAAGAAAAAACTAAAAAAGAAAATTAAAGCATCTTTTGAGAACATAGATTGTGCAACTAAAGCACGATGTGGTCTTAGACCTTTACTTTGTGTACAGAGTCAGACTTTATTCTTTGATTTGGTGCATAGGATCACAGCTTATTATGGCCATAATGGTTGCAATTTTGTTGACATTTGAACAAAATAAGGAAGGAATGAGGAATAGAGGTAAATGAGGTTGCTGCAGAAAAAGCATCTGTGATTCAGCTGATGGGAAGAGAATGTCAGCACAGGAAAGTGCTTAAAAAAACCTAAAGGGCTGTCCCATCCCAAAATCTCTCTGTGCTGGCATTGGGCTCTTTGAGTTAAATTCATAGTAAATTAGGAAGAAAGAATTTGGGGCTCTTGGGGTATTAAGGACAATCAATCATCATTGCAACAGTTTAAGACTGATGAGGTCAGGTTTTTTTCTGGCTTAACCCTTGGATGCAGCAGATCCCAATCCTCCCCTCTGCCTGGTCCTGAATGCCTGGGCAAGGTGGGGCATCCCAAAATAGTCACACATTTAGGTACCCCTTCCAACCTGGGCTGACAGCATTTATCATAAAAAACCAACCCAGTGAATTAAGAAAGGCTTTGGAAAACTGACTCAGTTCCATCTTCTCAAACCTTTTTCACAGTGTGACCTATATTTAAATCACTCTCTCTTTTTTTTCCCACCACCAAAGCACCACCTCATGCACAAAATCCCACATAGGATCTGTCACTGGCACCTCAGAGGAGTAAAATATTTGCAGGGAGTTCAGTATTTTCCTATTAATAACTCCCTCCCCCTCCTGCTGGAAGATACCAGGGGCTCGGGTCAAGGCAGATTTCTGATTCCCACCCTGGAAATCCATGAACATCCCATATGTGCCGTGAGCAGCCACTTCTCAGCACGGAAAATCCTTTTTCCCTGGTGAGAGGCAGCAACACTCCCAGCTTTTCCCCTTGGAAGCCCTTTTTCCCTTCTCCTTCCCACCCATCACTTGTTACCCTGGCTCTCCAGGGTGGTGGAGGGATGAAGGGAACCTTGGCAAGGCTCCACTTTTGACAGCGAAGCCATCCCTCCACAATATGGAAAACTAATAGTAATGAAAAAAAAAATATTATATTAAAAAAAAAAAAAAAGGAAATAAAAAGGTGGAAATTCCTGGTTAGAGCCTCTGCCTGTACAAAAAGCATAACAGCTTGTATGAACTGCAGCATGATGACTGCTGCTGTTAATGCTTCCAATGACATCAGTGTTTTCCAAATCACAGAGTGCAAGAGGCTGCTTAGGGAAGCTGAGGAGAAGAAGCTGAAGGTAGTGAGGGTTGTAAAGGATGTGAGAAGCAAAAGACATTTCCTTGGATAGTCTTCCTTATTTCAGTAATTCTTTTACTTTCTCGGTTTTGGGGATTTTTGGAAACATCACTGCAGCAATACCCAGATAATTAAAACCTCAAATGCCACCAGACCCACCTCAGATCCCTGAGTATCTTTGCTGTCTCCATTCCTGCTCACACAGCCCCTGCACTGCTACTTTTGTGTGCCCATTCAATCTCCCAGCTTTCAACCAGAGTGATTTTTGAAGTAAATATTGAGTGATGAGGCCCAGAAAGCTTTCCTAAAATACAGATGCATTACAGCTATTGCATTTTCACTCTGCCCCTTACAGAAACACAAGGAGCTTTTGTCAAGATTTCTGTTTCAGAAATCCAGGCTGTTCACTCTCCGGGCACTCAAAGGGTTTTTTTCTTCCCTTTAGGCTGGAGGAAGATTCTCAAGCTGCTTTTCCAGGTGTTGGAATAGTGCAGAGCACTTGAACCATGCTCATGGATGGTGGCCATCTAACTCACATGGCCAAGAGTGTGTTTTCCTTTTTGGCAGTGCTTTTGTTCCAGGTGGAATAGTCTTTCATCCACATGAAGGAAACTCTTGCTCGTCTCACTCTCAGGTAATGGTCTATAACCATCCAGCTGGAGTGAAATATAGAACCTACCTGGATATATATATATATATATGTATATTTTTATGTACATGCTTGCATCTTTTTCATGCATTGCTCACACCCATGCTGCATTCTAAGCTAATTGAATTAAAAATAAAGAATAAGGGCATTTTTTCCCTGTCCTGTTAATGCCAGAAAGCCCTGGAGTAGCTGCACTTTTACAACGCAGACGCTCCAGACCAGGTTCCAGCTGTCAGAATTTTATGTCCTTGGGATACTTCTGGAATAACAAAGTGTCATACATGTCCCTGCCAGTACACGAGATCAGCACATGAGATCAGACCTGCAGATGTTGCCTCCACATCCACCCACTGGCATCTCATTATCAGTTTAGTTGGGATCCTCCACCCATTCCCAGCCAAGCAGGAAGTCAGGAGCTGTAATTTGTGAGAATGAGCTGTATAGCAACCATTTATCTGCAAAACAAACCTCTGCTGGCAAAAACTTCAGGGGCAAACGAGAATCTTATGAAGGTTCTGTGTCTTGGCACACGCAGGTAATGAGTGGGGAACGCTGTGATTATGTAGTTCCATGAGCAGTGGGACTTGGAGGTGGAGGAAGCGACAGGGATTAGCACTGGACACACAAAAAAGTGCTTTAATTCACTGGAAAAGACATTGGTCAAGGGTTGGATTTGATGATCTTGGAGATCTGTCCCAACCTTAATGATTCCATGGTCCTGTTCTATGACTGCTCTGGGGAAGGAGCATCACAGACCCATGCACCTGGCTTCCTTGTTCAGAAGGGAATTTTTTCTCCATTTCTTGTTCAGAAGGGAATATTTTCTTGCCAGGAAAAAGAGCTATGCCACGGTGGGAGGGAGGCAGGGGATGATCCCTCTCTGCCTCCATCCTCAGGGACAGCAATCCCAGACCTCCAGGGCCTTCACCTGGGAACTGATGAGCACTAATCACCAGGGCCAGGAAGGAGATGCCTTGATATCCCAGCTCACCAAAGGATTCCCAGCAGCAGTTTCATTTCTACTCATTTAGGGTGGCAATCCTATCAGCACCACGCACAGCACATGAAGTCACACAGAGGGAAACAAGCTTGGGGGGAAGGACTGGGTCAGGGTCCGTGCTGCATCGTTAATTACTCAGACAATAAATCCAGGAAGAAGGTGTGCTTGGATTCCTTGTCACGCAGGCTGCTACGCTGGCAACTGGGGAGAGACATCTGCTCAGCCCAGCCCTGCGCTGTCGGTGTGGATGATCACACCTTTCTAATGAGCATCTTAAAGCACTTCCAGAGCAGAAAAATCAGCCTGGCTTCAGCCCCCTCTGAGAGCTTTCGTACCAAAAGGTTGAACGGCTCAGAGCCGGGGCCAGTGGGCTGGGAGCTGTGAGGTGCTGGAGCAGAAGGTAAATCCAGCTCCATCCTCCCCTGACCTCCCCAAAGCAGGAAGGACAGGAATTTGCCTGTCATGTTTTTCCTCCTTCTCTTCAATTACGATTCCTTGCTTAAGTTTCCAATCTTTAATTGGATTGGAAACTTCCAGTCACAGTACAGGGGAGAGAAAAAAAAAAATCCAACTCCAACTCCTCTGCCTGCCACAAGCGTCTGTTTTCATTTACTACTCCAGGCTTCTGAGTTACTTTGTTAACTGAACGAAAATAAGGATTTGTTGAATTGAAAAGATGTTCTGCCCTTGCTGGCTGCTCTGCCTCCCCCTGAGCATAACGAGGTGCCCAGGACTGTCTCTGCAGGGGAGTTTGGCCCGGGCAGCTCCATGTAGGAGGTGATATAAATAGATAAAAAACCTCACTCACGGAACATAAACTTACTGCTACATATACCTTCCTCACTGGCACACGATGTAATGCAAGCTATGTGGCTCTTTCTTGCCAGAGAGGCCCACTCACAAGTTTTCTGTTGAGCACAGCTATTAATGTCACACTTTTGTTCCCAGGGAAAAAAAAAAAAAAAAGAAAAAGTGCCACTACAGAGAAAACTGCTCAAGTTTCTATTGCACAACGCTCCAATTCCAGGGAACACTGTGCTTGCCTAATCAAGTGCAATTACGCAAACCACGGAGGGTTAAACGTGGGTTTTCTCACACCTGCCTCCCCCCTGGCAGGAGCAGAGTTAGAACGTTTCTAATGATGCAGCCCTCTCTTGCCTGAAGTTCAAAGTCCATTCACCTGATGGTAATTAAGAAGGCCAATTTAGCTTAAATCTCCCACTAAAAGGTGGGGAAGGGCCAGGGAAAGAGTTTGCACAGAGGAGCACAGAGCAACCCTGGGCAGTCCTACTTCAAAAGGTTTTGAAGTGCATCAGTGATGCAAAGCTGAATTCAGAAAAATGCAGCCTGGGACTGCTGTGCTGCGTGCAGCTCTCTCCAGAATTCCAGGTCAGATGCAGACAACTGAAGTTTAAATTAATAATAATAGCAAGCTTCCATTTTAGCCACAGAATATTTTTTTCTTTTTTTTTTTTTTTCCCCTCAGTAAGCCCTGAGAATGTAACACCTTGGGGGGTAAATCCTGGAGCATGGGAAGTGCAAAGGTTCTGGGTGTTCACAGCCCATCAGGAACAGCCAGGTTTTAGCACCTGAGCTATTGTCTGATCAAGCCAAAGTGCTCATGGTGCCAAATCAGCCTCTCACTCGTGGCCTGGACTCTCTCTGACTTCAGATGGCAGCATCTGATCCACAAATACTGATGGGTTCCTATAGCTAAATTTAACCTATGGAAGTATAGATGTTAATATTCATGGGCTGTGTCGTGCCAGCTGAAGCCAGAAGGATTCCATGGTTGAAACCTAAGTCATTGCTTCATAAATTTCCCTTAAAATACACAGGCCACATATAAACTGGCTTTCTGTTAAAAAAAAAGGCATCGTTTACCACCCCTTTTCTCATTTTAGAAAATCACTAGACACGTTTGGGGACTGATAGACTTGGCTCAGCTACACACATCTCTCATGGAGCATCGAGGCTCAAGTGTGACTTTTAATGCAGAAAAAAAAAAAAAAATTAAGCCACATGCCTAAAGAAATTCAACTTAATTACTGTCTTATGGTGAAGTCTGCAGTGGCAGAGAGAGAGGGATGCCACCTTTCATTCAATGCACTTCAGCCACACAGTTGCATCTCTGAGACATCAGAGTTTTTTGAACACCTTTCTAATGGGCAAATTGTGCCATAGCCAGAACCAGAATCTCTCTTACCTTGGTCCCTTGGCAGACCAGGCAGGCCCAGGATAAACTGGGCATCCCCCATGCATGCACAGCTTTCACCTCAAAAATCAAGCCAGTGCTATTCTTCTTCCCTTTTATCATCATTAAATTCATCCCCAGTTAGGAGAAAATGCAGTTCAGTCCTCTGACTTCCCATGAAATTATGAAGCTCTGCCTCAGCTCAAAAAAAAAAAAGGGGAGGCACTCATTTACTTTCAATCTGAGGCCATTGATAATCACCTGTGTGTTAGGACTTGTATAGTGCACTGAAAATAGACAAAGTTCATCCTAAAGTGCCAGCACAGTCTTCCATTAATCTCCAGCTCAGTCCCTTAAAGGAGGAAGTAACAACTCTGTAATGATAAGGCTCATGGCAGCAGCTAGAGTGCTTGAAGGTCTGTTCTTGTAAAGAAAATTTTTCAATTAGTTAAAGAAGCCAGGAGCATCAGCTTTCAAAAAAAAAAAGAGCTTCCTTATGAATCTTTGATCTCCCTCACTGTACCATGTTTCTCATGAAAGACAGTCGTAGTGGCACTGTTTAAATAACATCTACAAAACAGTTCAATTTGCAAATCAGGAGGATTACAGTTTCCTTTATAATCTTTATTTAAATGAAGTAGGGAGAATGAGCTGTTAAATTAAGGGCTTGTCTACGAGATTTGTGTCCAACTAGAAGTGGCCAACACTTGAGGATAACAGGAGGAAAAAGAAAACATGATTCGTGCAAACTAAAAGCAGAAAAAAAGGCCAATTTAAAATGCTTGATCTCAGTTCTGGTCCTGGAGTCTCAAAACCAATGAGACTTGTTCAGGCAGGTTACTCACCCTCTTAACCACCTGTGATCCGTGCTTTTGTCTTAATTTAGCGCTGGTAATTAAATTTTAACAAAAAGAAGAAATTTCTGAGCACGCCAGAAGCTGGGCATGGCCAGATGTCCCTGCTGGGGAAGGGACAAGACTGGAGAAGCCCTGCACATCACCTGACAGTGAGTACCAACACCTTGGGTGGGTGAGGGGCTGCAGGTCTCCACCTTGGGCTGTGGGCTCCACGGTCCCCACCCCAAACTCCATCCCAACAGGGAGCTGTGTGTGGGATGTCTCTTTGTGAGGCAAGAGACAGAATCCCAGAATGGTTTGGGTTGGAAGGGACCTTAAAGTTCCAGCCCATGGGCAGGGACACCTTCCACTGTCCCAGGTTGCTCCATGCCCTGTCCAACCTGGCCTTGGGCACGCCCTCGGACTGGGCAGCCAAAATTTTGCTTGCCTTGCCCTCAGTCTCCCCCTTGGCTGGATGATGTCCCCAAAATCCCCGATGCTTCTTCACCAGGGCTTGTAAGGAGAAACTCTGGAGCTGTCTTGTAGTCCAGCTAAAACCTGTTCCCTGCCTCCAGCTCCTAAAATCCCAGACAACCACGGATCCTCCCTCTCTCCCACTGCAACCCATCCCATCACAGATTTATGACTGCTCCTGCAAAGCGTGGTGGCAGAGGTTATGTTCCAAAAATGTAAATGTCACCAAATTACGTAATCACCACTTCAACTTTATAATCTATATATATGGGATTCAAATTCCCAACACGCTCCCTCGGATTATCCACGTTTGCCAGAGCTCCTGTGGTTGGTGAAGTGAGCACAAAGAAGCCCTGAGCACCCTGCAAGAGGCAGAAATGCCTGGTGGTGTTACAGGGGCACTCACTTTAGCATCTAAGAAATCGGGATTATTCTCTTTATGACAAATGCCAGCTAAGAGTAGAAGTAGGATTTTTCAGTGTTTATGATAAAAATATACCAGAACACAACCACATATTTAATAATTTTTTTTAAAAAAATTGCATTGTGAAAGCATTTTTGACAGGCTTCCACTTTACAAGTAAATGGCAGCATCAGAGGTACAGGAGTCCTGGAATAAATGGAAAATTGGCTCCAAATATTAAAGACAGAGAGCAAGAAACCAAGAAAAGCATAGTCATAGATGGATGATACTGCCTTGGCAGGCAAGGTAAACAGTGAGGAAACTCACTGCCAGATGCAAAAAGGCTTAGATCATTAAAAGGGAAAAGAGATGAAAAAACCATTCAACACAAATAAATTAGAACAGTATCACCAATATTGTCTGTCAGCGTTCCTGCTATAAATCCTGGTTTGCAGGAGTGTATTCCACATCTGAAAAAAATATCCCCCGGGTGGAACTTGGCCTGCCAGATTTCTGGCCCGTGTTAACGTGTCTTTTGTCTTCACTAAGTTTTGTGAGGCATAAATGGAAATTTAATTTGGATTCACCACGATCAGCTCGCACACTCCAGGTACCCACACGAATTTGGGCTACCTGAAGTTTGAAGGAGCCTACAAGAATTATTTTTCCCCTCTAGAAATAGCAATAAGGTATTAGGGTTTAATCTGGGTACTTGAGATTTTATAACATTCCTTTCGTAACGATTGAAGGTTCCTTCAGTAAAAAATGGGGCAAGAGAGAACTGATGGTGCCTGTTTTGCAAATAATTTAACTTTGAAAAGAATATCTGACCATGTAATACTTAAAATATCAATAATACAGCATCTCAATAAAACTTGACAAATACAGACTGATATAAAGTCCAGCCTACAACAGAAGAGTCTAAGAAGGAGCAATTTTTCAGTGTTTGGTAAGAAAGACTAGTACCTAAAAAAACCCAAAAAAACCAACAATGCTTTAAAAAAAAGGTTATGAATAATCCATACCATTTTAGTTTTTAATCTGACCATCAATAGACTCACATTTGAAATTTTTTACTGCAGGAATTCTGGAGGAGAAAGCATCATCTTCAACTAGAAGCTATACCATTTTTTTTGGCTGGTAGTATAGATTTTGGGTTTGGTTTTTTTTTTTGGCAGCTTGTTTTGATATATGGCTACAGAGGATTTCAAGAGATTTGTCAGTGTAAAATTGAATTAAGTACAAATTGTTTAAATGATTGTATGCGTACCATAAAGTGCCTTTGGAAAATAAGGCTGCAGCCCTGGATGTGCTGGGAGAAATGAGAAATTCCAGGCTGGGAATAGGTCGTGCCCTATGATCCGTGGTGCGCATCACTGCTGCCTTTGGAAACAGCTCCTTCACCTGTCCCCCTGATGGGATGGAGACAGAGGGAGGAAGATAAATTGCTCTTCATAACAGAGATTAGAAAAGCAACAGAAGGAAAAGCAGAAAGAAAACTCTGGGAAGTGAGAGGATGTATTTACTGCTGGCCGTAGCTGGGCCTTGCCCGTCCTCCCTCGGTTTGTTTTGTCTTCTGGGGGACTTTTGTGTCTCTAAACTCTCACCTCTTGTACAAATAAGGTCTTCTAGAAAGGGGTTGTGTTCCTGTGCCTGTGAGTCAGCCTGGTTTGGATCTGGGGTTTTCCTCATCCTGTCTTTGTAACCCACATTTCTTAGTGAGGCTCTGCCAGGGGTTTGACTCACGGTTGGTACCTGGACACATCTCAGTTTAAGGTATGATTTATTTCTATAATTTACTGATTTACCTGGAAGAAAACACACATCAGGCTTTCACACACCGAAAGAAAATTAAAAAAAGAAAAAAAAATAAAAAGCAGCCTACACCCTGGATCTTCCAAATGAACTGTGAGTGACACGAAACATGAGGAACCCCCCTGGCACTGGGCACCAGGCAGGCCATCCCTATTCCTGGCACATGGAATGTGACAGCAGGTCCCACTGGGACACACCACGAAGAACTGGAAGCTCTGAACACATTTTGTGTTTTTCCAAAGGATATTTTTTTTTTCCCTGCCCGTGTTGTGTCCTGAAGAATGAGTTATAGCAGAGCTGCAGCTCCCAGGGAGGCTTCATCCCCTCCCGGTGTGCTTGTAGCACACCTTGGGAAAATATCAGCACTGGGAGATCCCACAGAAAACACGTGGAAAAATAAGCACTGAAAGCAATAAGTGCTGGGGAGATAAAACACTATTTTCAGAGTGGAGACAGAATGCATTGGAGGAGAGGAAAGACAAAAGCAGCAGCTCATGACTCTGAAAACAAGGAAAACAAACAGAAATGGGATCTTTTGTTTTGCTTTTCAGCTCTTCATTTCCACATAACCCCTGTTTTCCAGCTTCCATTGTCTTGTTCAAATGTTTTAGCCCTCCAGATCTTTTAATGAACTCCACACACATCCATGCAGCTCTCTGTAAAACTGAAAATCTGCTGCACATTCAGATCCTCACTTTATGCTGGGAAATGTGACATCCAACTGGGAGCAGACCTGAGGGGGGAACATTTCCCTACAAGGTAAGCAAAACCCCCTAAAAAAGCTGACTTCATCAGGCCAGAAATTCCCACCAGGCTCCAGCTCAGGGATCTGTCATAGCCCAGTGGGTCTGGAGAATGGATGGCTGAGCTATGTGAGATGGCCCAAAAATCACAAAATAAACTTTTCAAATGCATCAAGGCCTTGGCACCTTGTTTGTTCCTTCCCTCAGTGCTTTCTACTTTCAGTATTTTCTTTCTGTGTTTTTTTTTTTAATACCTGTGATATCTTATGGCATCTTCTTAATTCAGCTTTAATGGGCGTGAAAAGGGAATTAGATTCATGCCTTGGAGAATTATTGGGAGAATTCATTTATGGTGAAGAATATACCTTAAAATTACAGTGTGATTCACAGAATCTCAGAATCCTTAGATTCACAGTATAATTGGAATCATAGATTTGTGCTGAACTGGCAGGGTAATGCTCACTGCTGGACACTAATTTTTCTATGCTTACTACTCATATATCTCAGAAGCTTAAACAAGTTTTCTGTCTACCTTTTATTTTTTATTGGTAGCCATTTATCCTGGGGGAAATCTCCCCCCCGCTTATTAAAACCTCTCATCCACAAACTGTTTTCTGTTGCTGTTACATTACTTCATGTCCCTGTAACATAAATTACAATTTAAAAAAAAAAATTCCTCTTTGAAATTCTCTTTAACTCATATTTGCTATATCTCCAAAATGAGTAATTTTTTTTTAAATAAATATTTTCCTTTAATCCATGATAACTGAACAGACGTTTGCTAAATGGAGCCAACAGACATGAGAAGATTCGTTAAGTATCTGAGTTTTCTGACACTGCAGATTGGAAGGGAGCAGCAAGGGACTTTGCCAAAGACAGGACTTTGAATTTTATTTCTTCTCATACCAGCAAGTGATGGAATCGAGGAGTTGGAACAACTATACATCTCTTACCAGGCTATCACAGAATTAAACTGTGTCCTTTCCCACCACACACATCACCCTCTGAAGTAGATAATATAGGTCATGCTTAAAAATGCAAGCAGCATCTTTAAATATTAAAAATCATACACACCACTAACATTGAATTGATAACCTTTCTTTCAACAATTCCCCAACAATAACAACTGGAAAACGATGGCACAGATTCATTCCAGCTCCTTAAAATCTTAAGCTTCTGAAATCAGAGTCTTCATATTAGCATTGAATACAGCAACATTCTGATTTCAATTATTGACAGCCTGAACTAAATTAGTTAGCGTCTCATCTAGTTTCAACAGTCTGCTATTCATTGAGTCGTTCAGATGTTGGATAGATTCCATCAACATCTGAACGCACTTTTTTTTGTGGTTTTATTTTTTTTTTAAGCCAATCTGCTGCTCTCTGGTTCCTTTCTGACACTTCCATCCCTTTCTAATATGATGTTCCCTGAGCTATCACCCCTCATTTCCATACGCTTGTTCTTCGTCATCTCCACTTTCTACTTTTACTTTGCCTTTTCCTCTCCTCTCCTTGTTATTTATTTGTGTTTTGTATCAGCCCCTGTGCCACCCAGCTCACTGAAATCCTGATGCTTATTTTGCTTTGACAGTTTTTAATTGTTTCTTTGGGGTCACGGTTGGAAAGGATGCACTGTCGCTCTCCCCAAAATTGTGTTTCGACACAACAGTGGCTTTACACTGAATATATGAGAAGGAAAGGAATAAAAAGGCACCAGACTTAGTGAAAATCTGAAAGCTGCACTGCTTTTCAAGTAGGTACAGGAATTTCCCCTCATTCCATGCAGAAATCAAGAACATCCTCCATGGTTCCTGTTGTCCTCCCTGTGTTTTGTGTCTCCCCAGCCTCACCCACGTGCTGTGGCTCCCCACAAGGTCACTGCTGCTCTGCCAGGATGTCCCAGGGTGGGGAGAGTGGCTGAGTGGGGATGACAGGCAGTGTGGAAGCTGGGAGAGTGGCAAACACAGGAGGAACACAGCTCTGAAGGGCATGTTGAGGAATGTGGGAAACCTTCTGAGCACTGGGAAAGAAATGCCCTTTGGAACTTTCCTTTCCCGAAGGCATGAGGATGTGTTTGTGTTCGGGTTGATGTGCAAGAATAGCAGAACATCATGTTTTTCACATTTTTATCTTTGTGAATCAGTATTAAAAATTGTAACCCCTTCCTGCTCTTATTTCAGAATTACTGGTCTCCAGCTCCCCATGCATCCTGCTAAGTGACATTATTCCAGCTCCCACTCCCACCAGAACAGCTTTTCCTTTGCATGAACCCATTGCTGCCCTCAGTGTGGGTGCAGAGGCTCAGATTACAACTCCAGGCCATGGCAGCCTCAAGTGCATCACTGAGGGCCCTGGATCTGCTTTTCATTCCCAAATCACTACTCTGTATTCTGATTGCACATATAAATCAAGTCCCAGTTTTAGGCTAGCACAGAAGCTGGGAAAGTCAGTCTGCAAACCAGACTGCAGATGAGGAGGGAAGAGAAGGAACTGCTAAGATTGATAAATTCTTATATTCCATTTATCAAAGAGGGGGGAAAAGAATCCTGATCTTCACATGGTGTATCTGGCCAAATGCTACAGAACGTCAGGTTTTATTGAGTTGCTCTTCTATCCCCCTCCTGTCCAATTTTAAGTTTTTCTGATGTAAAAAGCCACACAGTTGGCTGGTGAGGGACTGAGAAAGAGGTGATTCTGCCCCTCTGCTCTGCTCTGGTGCCACCCCACCTTGAGCACTGCATCCAGCTCTGGGGACCCCGACACAGGAAGGAAAAGAGCCTGCTGGGGAGAGTCCAGAGGCACCAGGATGAGCAGAGGGATGGAGCAGCTCTGCTGGGAGGAAAGGCTGGAAAAATTGGCATTGTTCATCCTGGAGAAGGCTTTGAAGTGACTTAACTGCAACCTTCCAGTTCCTGAAGGGAGCCAACAGGAAATGTGGGGAGAGACAATTTACAGGGAACTGGAGTGACAGGACAAGGGGAATGGCTTCAAAGGGAAACAGGGCAGGCCTGGACTGGATGTTAGGAAGAATTTCTTGGCTGTGAGGGTGGGGAGGCCCAGGCACAGGTTGCCCAGAGAAGCTGGGGCTGCCCCTGGATCCCTGGAAGTGTCCAAGGCCAGGTTGGATGGGGCTTGGAGCAACCTGGGATAGTGGAAGGTGTCCCTGCCCGTGGCAGGAGACTGGGACAAGGTGAACTTTCAATCCAAGCCATTCTGTGAAAACTTGACCTGTGGACTCTGCACTACATTGAGCCTTCCTTAGCTCTGGACTGGAGAGCTAAAACATTTGAACAAGACACAATGGAAATGATCTTCTTGATCTAGAGTCCCTCAGAACATTAAAGCAAATCTTGCTCCAAAGCTGCCTGTGGTTCAGAGGTGGACCCATATCAAGACCTTCCAAAATAGATAACATTCATATTTTCAGTGCTTTTGTGGATGGCTGCACGAAGGTGTTAATCCCCTACGTACAGCCATTAGCAAGGAATTCATTATTCTGCCCAGTGAGTTATCCCTCTATTAAACGTTAGGAAGAATTAGCCTAATATTTACTGTCAGCTATTTGTTATGTTAAAGAGGTCTTTGCCAAATCTCCAGCACCTCCACCACATGCACAAAATCATACTTTAAATGAAGTAATTCTGAATTAAACAAGTGTGCTAGTACTACTAGTGGGATTTATAGTAACCAATAACAGTCTAAGAATGTATTTCACAGATTGCTTCTTTATATTGCAAAATTAATAGAGTTTTATATCTGAAGAAACAAATCTGCACATTAAAAATCAATGTTGCTCATGATACACACTTGGTATTATTTCTGGGAATGCTACAGCTGGCATGCACAGCCTAGTTAAAATATTATAATTTACTTGACTGCATGCATAGTCGATTTGCAGTCAAAACTGCCACTTACTACATGGGAGGAAAAACAATGACTTCCATGCTACTGCAAACATCAAAGGTAGTTTTTGCACTACTCCCCCTCAAAACCTCCTGGGAAAAGCCCTGACTCATAAGCTTTCCACTGGTTACTAGAGTGCTTCTTAGGTTTGAAGGAAAAAAAAAAAAAAAATCATATTTTGCTACAGTACCTCCACTGAAAAATCCTCAACAAGCAGAATGGATTGAAAAATTCAAGCATGACTAAAAAGTACATTCCCCACTAGTCAGTGAATTTTGCTCCCTATTTGTCACTGCCACCTTGGAGAGCGGTGAGCATTAATAATGCATGGGTGCTAGGAATGTATTAGCAACTAACCTTGCGAAGAAAATCAACTGGGGACCCAGAAGAGCTGTTAAAAAAAAAAAGGGAAAAAAAAGGGAAAAAAAAAAAAAAAGAAACCAAGTCAGAGCTCTCCAGTATCCTCTTATTTATTGAAGAGATTTTGGGAGCAGCGTCAGGGATGGCGGGCACTATGTATCACTGCAAACTCAGGCTGGAAGTCTCTGGAATGGGGTCGTAATTGAGTTCATTGATCACATTCAGGAGCAGACCCACCCCCACCCACCAAGCTCTGGCCACTCTCCAGCACAAGAAATACCCCAGAGGACCAAGGATGTTTATGCAAAGCGGTGGTTGGAGCAGAGATATCTTTATTAAACGTGTTTTTAAGGAAGGCCTTCATTCTGTTGTTATTGGCTTTGCAGCTGCTTTGCATATGTTAATTGTGATCAGGTTTTCCTGGGAACTGATCAGCACACCATGTTTGCCAAGCAATATTTTCTAGGATAGGGCCAGTGAGGGGGGTGGAAAAACCTTTACCTTCTCCTGCTCCTGCAGCTGCACCATGCTGATCATGAGGTTACCACAACAGCCATTCAGACGTGGCTATTCCCACCTTTTATTTTATGGTGACATGATAACATATGGATTTTATTCTCGTTCTGAAACCCATCAGTCCTCTCAAATCCAAGTTATCCAGTACCCAATGAAAATATTCTGCTTTCTAGAATAAAACAGCCTTACCCTTACACTTCTCTAGTTTGAAACAATTTGTGCAGGAAGCTGCTCTTTCCCGCTGTTACACTTGGCAGTAATGGTTTCAGTTATATATTTATGTCCTGCCATCTCCTTTTAATATATATTGTTTATATTCCCAGGCCTTTTTTCTGGTAGAACAATCACTACAAGTTTTACATGGAATATAGTTGCTTTTTGTGCTATTAGCCAAAACAAATATTGTGTTTAAATCCACCTCAATGATTCACGTTCTCAATGAATGTATCCAGCTTGCCACTGGAGTGGGGAGATAGACAGGAACAGTCCTAACTTCTGCAAAAAAAGGGAAAATAGCTTGGTTTTCCTTTCCCCTTCTGCTGAAAAAATGAACAAAAAAATTGTCTTCTACTTTCCTCATCAAGGAAAAAATGCCCCAGAATTTTCTGTGCAGATCCAACCTCCTCCTCCTGAAATAATCAGAATGACCTGATGCTACAAGCTAAATTATTTGCTTTGTAACTCATCAGTTATATTTTTAGTTCCCCATTGCAGACCTTCATGCAATTAATTCATTAGGCTCATTATGACTTAATGTCACATCCTAAATTCAAAGTTCTCTATACACAATTTAATCTTTGGTCATTTTTTATTAAGATGTGCTTTGAATGAGCAGTTTCCCCCCAACAAGGGTTGGGCCAACTCCCTAATTAAATGCTGCAGCCTGTGGATAAGCTGGAAACCTCACTGTGACACAATCCTCCTGCCTTTCACCTGCTTTCCTAACACTCATCTACTAATTCATGCCATTCTTCTCATCTTTATTTGATGCTGACGACAAAATAAAGTTAAAAGACACCTGCTGGTAGATAGATTTTCCACTGAACATGCTTATACAGGCCTTCAGGAAAACTAGATTCTGGCATCCTAAGAGGATCACATGATTAAGATCTGAAGATTGAGAAGAGAATTGGTTCAGTACCAGTTTCTCATTCTCATTACAATTGTTCTCCGGAGAAATGAGCAATTTTTCACCATTGTTTTCTTGACACAACGGTCTTTGTTGAATTTTAGTGTAGGTTTTTTTTTTGCCATCTTTCTTCCTTTATCCCCTTTTCCTTTGCTTCTTCCTTCCAAGCATCCCTATGTCTGCCACAGTTGTTTAATTTTTGTTATGGAAATTATTAAAGTTTTATTTTGTTTTGGTTTGTTTCGTTTATCTCCCAGGAGTTTTTTAGGGTGATAGTCACTCTGTAAATGAATGTAAAAATGCTTTTGTCAGATTAGCTTGCATATTAACTGGTAAAATGCTTGTTATTTTACTCTGATGTTACATTCACAACAGGATAACAGTTTTGATCCTGTTATGCAAAAATCTGCATTATAAATTAGAAGGCATGTTTCACACTTTTTTATCTTGGGCAGATTCCTAATGCAGTCATTTGGTGTTAGGATGAAAAAATGGAGATAAGGCAACTTCCATTAGCTCAGCTCATGTTAGATTCAGCAGGCCATACGTGGTGACACCTTACTCATATGATCTGAATTTGGGTAATGTCTAACAACTCAAGAAATGTTGAGCTTCACAAACCCTATGCATAAAACCTGCCAGTGGAATGCAAAATATCTTGGGTTGAAAGCATTTTTATAAGTTTTTTTTTTAAAGAAAAAAAATGTATTTAGCTAAACAAACTGTATCACAGTTATTAATTACAGTAAGATCCTATTTGTTAGGTCCTGGAAATCTCAGAAACATCTTTCAACTGCAGCCTAATGTTTCATAGTTAAAGGCAGTTTTTCAAGGAGTTAATGTCTTTCTCTTCTTTCAGTTATAAAGTTTCTAAGCTAACATGAAATTAGTCAGACAAACTGTTTATGGAATTCCATTTTCATTGTTTCTAACAGTATTAGCAGTGCAAAGCTTCTCTGATTTTCTGGGCTCATAGACCATTATTACAAATGGTGCTAAGTTTGTAAATCAGGTCCTGTTAAAGATGTTTAAGATCACTGAATATCACAGCTGACTTAATCACTCAACTTTTAGAAAATCTCTGAGTGAGTACCACCTTAAGAAGATATCCAATTTGCTTTCAGAAGAATATTTTATATCAACATACCCAGTACAATCTGATAGGACACAACAGGAATCATCCATCAACATGACAAGTTCAAAAGGGATGCTCCTATAAACTACACACACAGAGGAAGGGAGGTGTCTCAAGTGAGACAAGAGCAAGTTTTGGGAGGCTGTGTTCAAAATGTTCACCCTCCACGCTCCTGTTCCAAAAAAGAAAAAAAAAAACCAAAAAAAAAAGACAGAAAAAGGAATTGCAACTCTTGAATTATTTTTGTTCTGTGGTTTATCACAATGAGCAGTAGATTCCCATATTCACTTTCCATCTTTTTGCCTCTCTGTCTCTGCCAAACTTCAGTCTGTTGCTCTGTGCAGAACATTTCCAGCTCTGTATTTGCACAGTGCCTCAAAGGCTCAGCTCCTGCTGTGGGACTCAAACTTTCGGCCTCTGTGTTGACTCACATATATATTAAAAATCTGTACTTTGAATTCCTGTGGTCTAAAGCAATGCAAAGAGAACTCTCCTCCGTGTCCATGGGGATGGTTGGAGGGCTGTTTGTCACAGAAACTGGAATGGTTTGGGTTGGAAGGGACCTTGAAATTCATCCCATCCCACCCCTGCCATGGCAGGGACACCTCCCACTGTCCCAGGCTGCTCCAAGCCCTGTCCAGCCTGGCCTTGGGCACTGCCAGGGATGCAGGGGCAGCCACAGCTGCTCTGGGCACCCTGTGCCAGGGCCTGCCCACCCTCCCAGGGAAGGATTTCTTCCATATATCCAACCTAAACCCACTCTCTGTCAGCTCAAATCCATTTCACATTGCCCTATCACTCCATGCCCACATTTTCTAGAAAAAAACATGTCAGTGAATGAGAATGGTTTGGGAGGGGGGACTTGAGGAAGGGAACAGACAATCTGCAAGACCGTGGGGTAGGGGTGTGAATAGGGGCCGGTAAAAAAAGCCATAAAAGCAGATTTTATTCACTTATACCAATGCATTTGCATGCACACACCAATACAGACCAAGTTGTTCCTACAGAAAAGGCCCACAAGTCGCCAGTCCTGGCTCCTGGTGCTGGAGGAGCCACTGCTGCCCTGCCCAGGCACAGCTCCCCAACAAGGGCACGTTCCCCTAAGAGCCCAACAAGAAAATGCCTTGATGCAGCTCCTTCTCCTCCCTACCCTCGTCCAGTTTGGAAATAATTTGGAAAGACCCCAAATTACCGTGCTGGGATTTAAATCAGGGCTTTTACACCCACAGTGTCCCAGCTACACACACACACACAAAAATTAGACAACAGTAAGAAAGGGAAAAAAATCCCAAAATTCTAAACATTCCAAAGAGCATAGCATGAACCCATTCACAAATATGCACTGTCTGTCCTGAGACAGAGTCAAAACACACAACACTCTCTTTTCTCTTGACCTTGCAAAATCTTGCCATGGCCATTACAAGTTCCAGCCAATTTTTTCTTTTTTTTTTTTTTTTTTTTGGTAGAAATGGAATTTACAGATTACAAAAATGGTTTGCTGGAGTCATCACCATCCCTTTGAACTCTGAGGCCATTTGAATTTGATCCTGACCAGGCTGACCATAAACCATTCTCTTTGGATAATAGAGGAAATGGAACAGTTTGTCTTGAGTAACCTTATAATAAACTGTAGCTCAGTAGTTATGAATTAAAACTAAAATAGCTAAAAAAAAAAAAAAATTATTATATGTATCTGTGTGTGTGCTTTACATATATGTACACACACTCACATAAATACACACTCAACTGGGTGCCACCAGAAGTGAATGAGAGAAGAGCATTGTCAATGTTAAGATTATTTTTTGACTTAACAAACTTCACCTACTTGTTCATTATATTTTTATTGTATTAATAAATTATTGCTCATTTAGATGAGCTTGATAAATAAAACCCTCTAAATTTTCTGTTCATAATTCACTATAATCTATGTACAAAGCTCAGTGCAGTAGTCACAACTAATAAAGCCCCAAAATAGATTTTATTTGGATTTTAAAATCTTGCAATTTTTCATAAAATCATTGAAAAGTGCATCTTTCATCCCAAACAAGACACATGGAGTCAGACCCATTAAAGCACCCAAAAATCTGAGTTTTGGGATGATTTAGGTGCCTAAGCCTAAACTTTGGTCCTCGGATGCAGAGGTGGCTGCTCAACGTGGCTTTGGCAACATGAAGTTGTGAATTCAGAGGCAGAGAATTTGATAAATTGGGTATTCCCTGGTTTAAGGGCCCAGGGCTGTGCCTGAAGGACGTGCACAACTGGGGTAGGGCTCTTTCAGTTAGTATTTCCCATCTTTTCTACCTGTAGACAGATCATTTTTCAGCAGAATGATGATTTCAGCCTTTTGGAGGCTGTGATATTTTATGTGTACATGCTGCACCAGGAGCTGGGCAGACATTGTGGCCCCTTGGTGGCCACATCCCTAAATTCAGTGATATTTCAGGCAGCCATGGCTGACAGGACAAATTTCAGCCTTTCAGCCCAGTTAGAGTTGTCCCACTCTGGTCAAAAGGAGTCCTGAGGAGAGGAGCTGGGAGAGACCAGGTGGAGCCAAGCAAGCAAAGTTAAACCCTTCTGATCCTGCAAGGCTAATTATGAAAAATGTCGTGTGCAATCATTTGCCAGAGAGAGATTTTAAGCTTTTCCAGTTCTCCAACTTGCTGCACATCAGAGGAAATTAAAAGCAAATAAAAAACAACCACCAAAACTGTGTGTGTCCCAAAGCAGAGACCCAGAGTCCACCAAAAATAGTGATCCATCAAAGGAGATGACTTTTAGCCAAAGACAGAGCCAGAGGCTCCCAGGGAGCTCTCAGCCCTCTGCTGTTTCCCAGATTCCCCAGTAACCACAGAGTTCCTGGAGCTTGGGTACAGCACACAGAAATACCCACAGCACGTTGTAAAACATCTTGGTTTAGTCCCTGCTCGTAGGTGATGATGAGAATAGAAGAACTGAGTCACCAAAGCCTAGAGAGAAGAGCTGGAACTACTGAAAACTTGTGTGATTTGGGGCTGGTTTTCTCTTTTATTTAAGAAATATTTTTTCTGCTTTTCTTTGCTGTCATTCATGCCCTGCATACACATGGCCATCAGTTTTATGAATGAAAAAATATCTGAATTCAAAAGATTGCACAAAATTAACAGATGATCAATGTCTGAAAATTTGTGCAGGGTGTGCATTATTCATTAATTGCCTTTTCATTTGATTATTCACCAAGAACTATTAATTATTTCCCTCTTTAAAAAAGCTTCAATGATCTAATCAAGAGGAGAGGGGGGTAAATATCATATGTCTTAGGAGAGCAACAGTGTACACTAAGAACCGAGGATGAATTGGAAACAGCCAAAATGGAAAACAAGTGAACACCTACAGCTACTGGTTTTGAAGTATCTAAAAATATCTGGGCAGTCACAGAAATCAGGAATGGCTCCCAAATATAAAAAGTGTTTACCAGAAAATGGTGCATAATGAGCAATTTAACCAGCTATTCAGCAGTGATCCAAGGAATTCTCTGATTCAGAAAATGGCAATTTGAGCAAAGAGGTATTTGAAGACTGAGTGAGACTTTTGACAAGGAATATCAGGAAAGAAGCAGAATTTAGTAAGAAACTTACTAAGAATTTTAGAAATCAGCTGTCCTGAGTCAGTGTCTGAGAACAGGGGGAGAGATTTGTTTCTGGTGGAGGGAAAAGGTGGTTTCGGAGGCATCCAGAAGCTGATTCTAATCCCTGTTTTAATTAAAGAGGAGCAAGTTCTTCACACTGCATCTGCTAGGCTTCCCTGGCACCACCAGCTGCTCCTCTTTCCCACTTCCATCAGCGCAAAAATTCTGCCAGTGCCAAGAGGAGACCAAGGGGGAGGGCAGGAGGCAGGGAGAGGACTGTTTTCATTCCAGACTGAAGCTTTTTATAAACTTCAAATATTGCAACTTTTCCTTCAGCTCCTCAGAAACAATCTTATTCCAAGTGTCTGCACATAGCCATAATTCACATCATTCCATAAAACCTCGTTTTCAGAGCTATAAACAGGGTTGGCTTTTTAAAAATTTTTTAATTAATAGAACTATACCTAATGTGTCTAATGATACAAGATCTAACGAAAAACCAATATTGTTGTACAGCACAGCATTTGAATTTTCTTGCAGACAATACTTGTCAGGTAGATAAGAACATTTTATGCTGGAAAATAAAAACAAGACTTTCCTAAAGTAAAAGAAACCCAACTATAATCTTCTATAATTCCATACAGAAGACATTGTACCAAGGAAATTCTCCTTGGCAAACTAAACTATGATTAAAGGTAGTCACTGGTACTTGTGATCATTTCCTAACCTTGAGACTGAACTGTCCTCCAAGCTGAGTTTTTTGGTAACCTAGTAGTTTATGGTTAGGACAAATCTTGATAGCAATCCAAAGTCTTCCTGAAACACACAAGTGGCTCACTTTCCCTAGCAGATAATTGAATTCAGATACAAGTTTTCTGTCAGATCTCTACAAAAGTAAAATGCATCATGAAAATCTACACAAAGGACTAAGATGATCGTCACACACACACACAAAATAGCAAAGAGGTTGCTCCATAAAAAATATTTTCTCCCCAAATTGTAGTGCATTTAATGTTAAAAGATTGGCAAAGAACCATTAGATTCTAGCATTTCCAGAATCAAGCTCCTATACTCTTCCAACATTTATAATTTCTTCCAAATTGGCCAGAAATGCTTTTCATTTCATTGACAAACACTGTAACTCTTCCCTGGAAAATTATCATTACAAGATACCAGCACAGGCACAGGAATCTTCTCTGTTCCTAACCACAGTGACAAGGTTTCATGGAAAAATGAAATTATTTTACTTGCCTGTCCATTCCCCTGCCCAAAACCATCCCAAACCAGCACTTCCTTATGGCAGCCAGATCAATGGGATTTTTTAATCACTGATTAAATCCATCCTTGTGCAGGGCATGGCTGATGTTAAGGTATGAGAGCTCCCCAACAGATTTCCCATGGAATTCTGATTCCTCCTTAGGGAACAGCCAGGGATTGCACATGTTCAGGGTGTTAGTGGCTGTGTCTCTGCTCAGATCTGCTGTCAGATGGATTTCCACAGGACAAAGGGAAAAATCTCCACCCAAAGCAGCTGAGCTGACAAGGTAAAACCCCCCAACACAATACTTGCAGAAAAGCATACTTCAAGATTGCTTTAGAATTTCTCTCTGATGTCACTACATCAAATTATTCTTACCCAGATTTTGTCACTATTTCCTATTTGCACTCAAATTCCTCCTTTTCCTCCCCGATTTTGTCTTTATTTAAGCTACATCTCCCGGGCAGGGGCAGGAGCACCACGTGGAGCTGCAGAAGTCAGGCCAGGTGAAATGAAGAACACTGCATCCCAATTTCCCAGAGCATGTTAAAGAAGAGCAGAGTCAGAGCAGGGCTCTTGGTGCCCTCCCAGCAGAGGCTCTTCCCTGCAGAGGGGTAATTGCCATCATTCCCTCTCTGCTTACTCTCATATTAAAAGAAATAAATGTGTCAGAGCTACTTCACTCACTGTGCCAATGACAAGAGAAAAATCTAAGGGGATATAAAGGTTATTAAACATCACGGTCATCTTTGTGTTTTCCTGCCCAGATGATGGAGGGAAACACCTTTTTTTTTTTTTTTTTTTCTGCAGGGTAGGAGATGTGATAAGTTTTTTGTGGGAGTGAATTGAGTTTGCAGAAGTAGCCTACAAGCAAAAAAATAGTGTCTTAATGTTCAGCCAAAAAAACCCAAACAACCTCCACTGAAAAATACACCCCAAAAAAAGCCAAACACCCACCCCACAAGTGAAAAAAAAAGAAAAAAAAAAGAAAATAAAATCCATCACACAGAAAGAAACTTTTTTGAAAAGCAGCTTTGCTCAGGAATGATGTCCAGCCTCAGAGGAAAGAGGTGTCCTTGGAAAACCTCCAGGAGAGAGGGAAGTTGATGTTTTCCCCCAGCTGCCCTTCTCCACCTTCTCCACCCGGGCCCTGTGGCTCAGGGAGGGGAGGTGGTGAATAAATCTCTGTGTGGGTCAAGATCCAAGCAGAGACATCAGAAGAGACACTGACCTCACACCTCAGTGACATGAATGAGTAAAAACCAGGGTGAGTGACGTTGTCCTAAGGCAGATAGTGACAGCTCAAGGGGGGGATGATTTTAAACCAAAAGAGGAGAGATTTGGATTTGATGTTAGGAAGAAGTTCTTCACTCAGAGGGTCCCAAAGCCCTGGCACAGGCTGTCCAGAGAAGCTGTTGCTTGGGAGTGTCCAAGGCCAGGCTGGATGGATCTTGTAGGGGATGGTGGAAGGTGTCCTGCCCATGGCAGGTACATGAACAAGATGGGCTTTATGGTCCCTTCCCACCCAAACTACTCTGCAATTCCATGGTTTTACAGATACATTTTTTTGGAGAACGACTCACTTGACCATCACCTGGTGCTCTTGGTCTTTTCATTGCCAACTCACAGGAGCTGAACTCCTAAAAATGTTACATTTTCTGCCTAGAAAAACTTATATACAGTTGCAGCATGTGCTGAAAATGAAGGACAACGTGAGCAGGACAGAGCAAACCAAAGCAGCTGGTGGGTCTGAGGTGGCTCCCAAGGTCTCAGGATGGAATGTGCTGGCAGCTTGGCTGCTGTTGAACCTCCCAGTCTCATTTTGCTTTGTCTGAATCCTGGGATGTTGGAGTTTTGCCTTTGCCAGTTGAGGAGCACCTCAGCCTTCTCTGCATCACAGCTTTTGGCTCATTCCCAGCTGGTGGCTGCTGTGAATATTCCACACTCCTCGACTGGCAAATGCAAACTGTTTTACATCCACTCTGCTTCCACTGCCTCATGGCAAATGCAATTTCTGGTCCCTATGGAAGCAGTAGCAACTGTCTACACAGTGAAAACTGTCATGGATCAAGATCTTGGTGACAAAAAACTCCTCACCTCTGCTGGAGCTCTCTCAGACCAGATAGAAGGTACCAAGATAAAGCACCAACACAAAAAATCTCTGTGCCAAAAGAAACTTCCCACACAGCACCTCTTTTTGTGGGCCAAAATCCTCACTGACTCCCCTGCCCAGGAGAGCACCGTGCCTCAAGCCTCAGCCCCTAATTTCTGGCTGCCCAGAATTCCCTCTGGGAAGCACGGATCAAACCCCTCCAGAGCAGCCCCTGTCAGTGCATGGCTCTGTACCCAACGCCCCTCCAAGCCTTTCACTTGTGTAGAATAATGAACCCACAGAAGATGCTGAGCTCTCCCTTTGGTTGAACAGCCCTGCCCCTGCCTGTTGCTGATGTGCTCCATCCCTGCGGCGCGCTGCCGTTAGCCAGAGAAATAATGATAATTTACACCCAACTCACACGCTTTCTCGGCGTTTCTGCGAGCAATCCAGAGGCGACAGGAGCAAATTGATGGAGACAGAAATGGGAGAATCCCACCCTGTCAGAAGATGAATGAGCTGAGCTTGCATGATGTGAACCATGGCTGACAGAAGCGAGGGGGAATCAAAGAGTGAGCAACTTTTGACAACACACGCTTCACAGCTCTGACCACTGAGGATCTACATGATTATCTCCAGACAAAATAACTGTGAGTAAAAGGCTTACATACACTTAAATTAAACACAGCAGGGTTTTAGTAATCTCTGTTTGCATTTTACTTTCTGTTAAGAAGGAAATTGCTTGGACTGGGAACATTTCATTTAATGGCATTTTTAGTTACCTTTTGTACTTCTAATGCCATAGTCTAAATTCACCCCAAATTACCCAGGAAAGCAAAAGAAACTTTTGTCCTTTATTTTTAATTGCTGTAGCTTCCTTACCAATTTTACTAAATTAAATGTGTTTTAAAACATCACCGTATTTGAAACCTAATTATCCCAATCTCTGAATGAAGAATAGCTAACAATACAAACCCCATTTATGTAATTTATTTTGCAAAAGAAAAATAAATGGAATGCAGTTGCAGTAATGATATACATGTTTGCAATTCCACCCTGCTTTTTTTCTCTTCCCCACAACAACTTAGGGAAGCTGCATTTTTTTAATTTTCTTTTTTTTTTTTAAGCAGATGCTTTAAAAGCATCTCTGCTGTGGCATTTGTTGTATCTGTACTGCTCTCAGAATGAGGGAAACTCTACATAATGTCATGTTCTTTCTAAGTACCATGAAGGGCTTTTGTTTTGTGTGGTGGGTTGGTTTTTTGTTGGTTTTTTTTCTGTTCTAGCTGGTCATGAATGAGGATTATGGCCTGTCGCCCACAATAAGTCATGAATGGAGATCATGGCTGGTAATTGTGATGTGTAAAATGAAAAGAGTGGGAGATGCAGGGCTGAGATGCTCTGGGTGTTCAATCATTATTCAACACACCCCAGCCAAGGGGAGTTTAATCTTCTCAGACCACCTAGTCCTGAGAACTTAAATTTGGGTTTTGTTGGATAAGCCACCATTTACTCACTGCATTTATCGATTACTTGCTGGTTTCCCAGTACTCCCAGCTGTATTAAACTCTGTCCCAGGGAAGAAAATTGCTCCCACCTGATGATCTCACTGGTTAAAAGCAGGAACACAACCAATCCTCACCCAAATAAATAAATAAAGCATGGAGAAAAACGCTATTAGAAGAGTTCACCACTAGAGCAAGCAAAGAAAACTACTGGCATTTTACACAGCAAAGTTTCTCATCAGCCAACAGAATTTTCCTTAAATTTTCTATTAGGCTTACAAAAAAAAAAAAAAAAA